>APFE030695994.1:36118-46655 GCA_000404065.3 Pinus taeda | reverse complement strand
TAAATGTTCAAATATACTTATAATAATTCCATCCAAGTTTGAAAGGACACTTCAAAAAATTAACCCTAAAACAGAGCTTTTGCTCCTGGGAATCTAAATCTTATCTTGCCAAGAGAAAATTGAGCCAGAATCCTTTAATGTAATTAAAACACAGGAAACCATACATACATACAACTCTGCCAAAGATCCAGACTATGCTGCAGACACTGGAAGCATCGGTATAAGATCAATCATGAAATACCGGAAAACTGATTTGCATACAAGTGCTTTCCTCACGCTTTAAATATCTCAGGACTTTGAGAAAAACAGTAGGCCAAGGCGCTTTCCTCCACTTTTAATTATCCCTATTACTCAGCTCTTATTTCTTTTGCAGAAAGCGCCCAATATTTATTTGCACCTAAATCGTCACTCTCAGATGCCTCTATAGTTTTCAAGGGACTATCATTGTGCGCATCCTCATGATCCTCCGAAACGCACCAAACCTTAATCTCATGATCCACGCTCCCGCTGTACACACGGCATCCCGTCATGGCATCTACAGACGCTGCAATGGATTTAACGGGCCCGATGTGACCTTCTAAGACCGCCAAACAGTAATGCGCGTTTCCCTCTACTCTTTTCCACACTCTGATCGTATTATCCGCAGATCCACTGCATAAATATTCTGCAACAGTAACCAAGCATAAAACTGCGCGCTTGTGGCCTCTCAAAGCTCCGGCGACGCTCATATGCCGCGCGCTACCCTCCCTTTTCCAGATAATCATGGACCGATCACAAGCTCCGGAGTAGAGAATGGAGCCATTGGGGCTTAGAGCCAATGCATTTATAGCAGATTTGTGCCTTTCAAGCGTCGCAACCAGAGAATGTTTTCTCTCGCCGGATGCCTTTGCCCAGATTTTGATTCTGGAATCCGCAGATCCTGTGTAAACAAAACCATCTGACGAAACCACAAGCGCATTGATGGCATCGTCATGCGCTCTGAAAGATTCAACGCATCTCAAGTCGGAAAGCCTCCAGATCTTCACCGTCCTGTCCCAGGAACCCGAGTATAAAAACCCATTTCTATCAACCGACAGAACCGATATAGAATCCACGTGTTCGATCCAGAGAGCCTTCCTGTGCCTGCGCACTTGAACATACTTGCCAGGCAGCATGGCGTTGATTACATAATCCTTGAGGGTCGGCATGGTGGCCACCAGCTTATGGCCGGCCGCGGGCTGCATATTCCCAGTGCGCTTCCAAACTCTGATTCTATGATCTTGATGCGCGCTGTATATCCTGTCGCCAGAAACCAGAATACACTTCACAGCCCCATCTCCGTGCCCAAACTTAGAGTACCCACTAAATTCAGGATTTCTCCATACTCGAATGTTATTACCAGAGGATCCGCTGTAGAGGAGGTTCCCCTCCATTGCCAGAGCAAAAACGCACCCACCATGGCCTCTCAGTGTAGCAACGCATCGACAAACTATGCTTCCCTGATTGGTCCCTAGAGGCTCATGATCTATGATCCCAAGAGAGGGGATTGATGCTAGACTGCTATGTGAACATGCACTTGGGTGCGATTGAATGCTTAGCTGAGAAGATATACTAAATTCTGATTGCATACTTGTAGCAGACGTTATACGGTATTCAGACTGTGAGCTGCCCTCCAACATGAGGCAACTCTCTTGGGATGCTGCTTCAAGACTGTCATGAGATATCATGATACTATCGTTAGAATCCCTCGTGCCTGAAGAATCCCTGGTCTTGTTTGACACGGAGGTTGCTCCAGCAAAGCAAGAGGACATATGCTGAAATTGAAGTTTGATACCCATTGTATTGCAGCGAGATTTTGTTGAGAATGAAATATTAAGGTAGAGCTTCAAACAACCAAACGGAATCTCCTGCCCAAAACACGTCCAAGCAGACCAGTTACTTATTCGGAGTTTCTTCTGGACTCCGTTTCTTTCCTTGAAAGTTTCTTCTGGACTTTTACCGTTTCTTTCCTTGAAAAAGCGGTCGAACAATCACCAACGAAGGTATAAAGAAGATTGTAGGTTGATAAGGTTGGCTTATTTCCAGCTTTAGGTGGAAGATTCATGGTGTGTCTCATTCGTAACTTTTCGGTACAAAACAAATTTTACTTTGTTTATACTTCGTATATTACCACAAACGATACGTATCACATGGTATAGTGCACATCTTCATCCAATACACATGGAATAGAATAAAAAATAATTTAAAGTGAGAGATAGACCCAGATGATTGATTTGAAAGAAAATGAAAATGAATTATACATAGATAAATGTTTACACGCATTTAGATTAGTACAACATTACCTTATAAAGCATTTCTCAACCCAACAAATTTAATATATAGAACTTAGACAAAAATACAATAGAAATATAATTATTAAAAAATAAAATTGAGATAAAATTAAAAAATTTCTTATATAAAATGAAAAAATCATATTTAAAATTTCTATATGTTTTCTATATTTAATTATATAAAATATGTTTTTTATTATTAATTATATAAAATATATTTTCATCAGCATGTATTTAAATAATTCAACATATTTAAATGATAATTTAATATAAACTCAAATTTTGTCCAAGAAGTATTAATTTTAATTATTAATTTTTATTTATTTTTTATTATTCATTATTAATTTAAATATTTACATTGATTAAACACATTATACATATTTTTTTTTAATGAAGTCAATATTTAAATGTTTAACAAACATTTACCCACACAACAATAAATCTCTATAATTTATTATAAAATATCTCTTAAACACATTATAATAAAATTTAAATTTTAAGAAAAATACAATAAACATAAAATAAAATAATAACTTAAAACATTCCCAGTATATAAAATGAAAGTAATATTATAAATATTTTTATTTTTTATATTAATTATATAAAATATATTTAGTCTCAACTATATAAATCATTTACTTTATATATTTTTTTATATTTATTATATACATATATTTTAATCATCACAATCTATATAAATCATTAAAATGATTTAATAATAATTTATATAAACTTAAAGTTAATAAAATATTTTTAAGAAAATCCATAAAAAAATACTACAATATTCTCATAGAGTGAAGTGAGTTGGAACATTATTGTTTTTAAAAATGATATGAAAATAATTTAGATTTACACAAAATCAAAAACCATAATAATTTATATAAACTTAAAGTTAATAAAATATTTTTAAGAAAATCCATAAAAAAATACTACAATATTCTCATAGAGTGAAGTGAGTTGGAACATTATTGTTTTTAAAGATGATAGGAAAATAATTTAGATTTACACAAAATCAAAAACAAATTTTACTCCCAAAATTGTTAAAATAAATAAGTTAGTAGTTAACAATTTTATTCAAGTCTAATCTAGAATTACATGTTGGAAAAGTGATTTTTGAATGAAAATCCAAAGAAGGTAGAAAAAGAAATATAGATTGTATTTTATTTTTCACAATGCTGTTCACGTACATTTTGTGATGTTATTGGTTCAAATTTCAACTATTTTTATGTGTGAAGTGGAGAAATCCACTCTATGTCATATCCAGAAAAAGGTCATCTTAGTTGCCAATTTCACCATATACAAACAAAACACATTATTTTTCATTGTCAAACCATGAGATTTATGTGCAGTTAATGTTTGAGACATTTTAAAGGTAGCTTTCTTTTTGTCCTCCCTTATAATTGGGAGCACTAACACATAATGTGTATGCGTTTGGTCCCAAGGAGCACTGACAAAAGGTGACTTGCTTCTTGTCTTCCCTTATAATTTGGGAGCACTAACATGTGATGTGTATGGGTTTGGTCCAAAGGAGCACCAACAAAAATAATGAATGTGGCAACATTTGCTAGCAAATTTGGAGGTCCTTAATACATGGAATATGCTTGTCGACGCAGTGTACTACATGTTATCACTCAGGTTGTCCCTAGGCTCCTAATAGGGATACGACCGAGGTAACCACAAACCAATCTTCTGATTGCAGGTTCTAGCCCACCTGCAATTGGAGAGGGCTCTCTCCTTTTGATTCAACCTTAGTTGATGATTTTAGGCTAGCTCTCTGACTTCAAGGGAGTGTTGATTGTGATTGGAAAGAAGGTAGGATTCTTGAACAGAGAGGCAAGGTAAGGAGTGATAAGTTTCGAACCATTGGGCATGGAGTCACAGATTGAGGCTTGTGAGCGTTTTCTTGGTCACAAGGGGATACAGAGCGGGATAGCCACACATGATACAATTTTCTAACTGCTGGAAATACGAAGTGGACATCAGGGATGAAAGGCAAAGGAGAATCATTTCATCATGCTGACAAAGAGGAGAAATGGATGAATGGGACCTAGGAGAAGTTAAGAATTCCTAAACATGCACTCATATGTGAAAGAAACAGCGTAAGCAAGATCATTTAAGAATACATTCTCATAACTATTTCCGAAGAAAACATTGAGAAATGCAGAAATTGAACTTAAGGTGTAATGAAACAAATCTTAAGCTATTCTTTTTTCCTCCAATTTAGAAGGCGGTACGGTGGCAAAAAACATAAAATTAAACAAAGGAGAGGAACACTTATTGGATCGTGTAGAAGCACAAGAATTCCGTGATCATTCCTTGGCCAAGAGAAAACATCAAGTAGTTTCGCAATCCATGCTTTCAGCAATCTTTGATTATGGAAATTATAACAGTTGCAGTGCGAGTCTCTGCTCGGAGAAAATGCTGGAAAGAAGACTGACCAACAATTACTACCAACCAACCAACCCCTCACAACATTTCTCAGGGTGGTATTTATAAGCAAAATATCGGAAAGACATCATTACAAGTGACCTCGACAGGTTTGCTTAGAGAACTCTTCAAAAATGTAAGTGTTGCTGGAATTAATGCAAGTAAATCTTTTTTGGCTGCGCTGGGGGCAGCTGGATCGGAACAGGTGACGAGGTGGCCCTTGGGGGCTAGATGCGATGCTACTGGAATGATTGTGCTTCGGGAACTGCAGTTCGGCTCTGGTGTGAATTAAATGTGCAATAATTACGATTTGAGAGCTTCAAGTAGTTTCGCCCTATTTCTATGAATCTGCTAGAAGATATTAAATTTTCTCCTGCTTCGGGCCGCTGCACAAGATATTCGCTGATACTCTTTGCCGCTACATTGATGGCTTCCGCCGTCGACTAATACTCTTTGACACGCTTGATGCCTAATGATTTGATCTGATACACTTTAAACTCTGTGATTGATCTGCTGCTGTCTTTAAAACGGATCCTTTAGGCACGATCGGGCGATTTTCGGGCTTTTTCGGCGCGCAATGGGCTAAGAAATTAAAAGATTCCCCGAAGATTCCTCGAAATGGCTTATTTCCCGTAGCGATGCGCGATTCGAAAACTGCCTCTATTTCTTGTTCTGGTGCTCCGAAGTGCGATTTTTCTTCCTGCGCAAAGTTTCGGCTTTCTGGCTGCTGACGTCGGCTGTACGGCAGATGATGTCAGCTGTGGTGGGTACCTGGTACAGAGCGACGTGGTGAGGTGCTGATACTAGAGGTAATGCGATGAAGAAACTCCGATGTGATCGCGATATCGCATCGGTGCGGAACGGAGGGCGCTTGAGTTGGACACTCGGTGCTTGTGACCGTCGACCGCTGATATCGCAATATTGTGTCGGGTGGTGACAGATGGGTGATGACCTGCATGGAGAGGAAAGTGCGATGTTGCGATGCGATCTGGCTTTAAGGTTCTATAGAGTGTAAGTTTTTTGGGAGGAAAGAGCAAGTAAGTGGGTGTGAAGGGCATTTGAGGTTTCGGAAGGGGTCCGATTACTCAGAGGGATTTATACTTGAAGGAGTCATTGTATCTGGGAGGGGTTTGGAGTCAAGGGTTCTTGCTGAGTTAAGATAAACTGAGCAATCCCAGGAGTACTTATGGTTATTTTCAACCAGGGGGAGGGATATTACGTAGGGGAATTTTACTTAATATTAATAAGGGGATGGGAAGAATAGGGAGCTAAATAATAATGTTAGTGGTTAATATGGAGATGGTAAGAAAGCGCTAAGTTCAGGAGAGCTTAGGCTGTTACAAGGGGGGTAGGACCATACTTAAGAGAAAATATGGAAAAACTTTGAGTAAAGCAGATCTTTACTCAAGCCAGTGTTATGAAGATGATGGAACTTAAGAGGTATCAAGCAGATCTTGACCTCTTTTGGGGAAGTTAGTTAATGATTGGAGAATACAAAGAAGGGGAGTCAGTTATACCTCTTTGGAGTTTCTTGCATACAAATTCTTGCTGATTGTGTCCTGAATGATATGACACCTGAAAACCTGGAACTGGTCAGCAATTTAGGATTCAACAACCTCAGAACTACCTACCCAGCCTACTTACCTAGCATTTTTTCTTCTTTGTTTGGGGGTGCACTTAGACTTGCAAAGCCCGTCATTCATTTTTCTTTTGATGCTTTCCTATCTACATATTACCCTTATTTCTTCCAGAGCCCAGATTAAGCTGTTGGGCTCCTCTGCTTCTCTACCTATCTAAGAATCTACCAAGATTAAACTGTTTGGAGAGATTTACAATCTCTATATTCTAAAACAGGAAATTTAAACCTAGGGAGACCAAGATTAAACTGTTTGGATCTCCCTTTAATTGAAAAATGGTGATACCGGGATAACTTTACAAAATTTGAAGGCAATTGAATGAGCTTGAAGTAGCCTACTTCACTTGGAGACTGCTAAGAAAATATGGAGCATTGCAGCAAGCAAAGTACGACATATTTGGCCTGTGAAATGCCAATCATGAAAAATGAATAACCTGCTGCAGCAGGAAGCTAACACTACAATAACTAAAAAAAATTGGACCAATAAATTACAAGAAAACATAAAACTCTTTGACCAATACATATTAGTATTTGGTTTCTCATTTAATGGCCGTCTTATTAATGTGGAGCTACTCAAGGCATGGATTCAATAAATATGTGTCAAGGGGCATATGCAAGGATTTGAGCATGTTCTTCTTATGATATGACATTTTTTGCAAATAGGTGGATAGATGCATCAAAGATTTCAAATTCTTCCCCTAATAGGAGTTTTTCAATCTTGGACTAAAGGATCTCCTAATATTTAGTTGTTAGTTATGCTTTTCAAACATTTGTTAATATTTGCAATAGGAAATCAAATCTCCTTGTTAGAAAAATGCTATTTTAAATTGATTACATTGGTGAACGTTTCCCATAAAGATCTTCCTAAAGTTACACTTACATATAAGTGGTTGTCCATCATTAGGAGTTGTTGACCAAGTCACCCACAAAAATTATTAAGTGGTGTGAATGGTCAATCTACATTTTCAAGAATTGCCTCATGTAATCAATTTTCAATTTGCAATAGGATTTTAAGTCTTATCAAGCTCATCTCATTAGTGAAAACATATTGAATATGTTTCATTTCTTCTTCGGATATTTCCAATACCAATCCATGTAAAGGCCTTATGTCATTTATTAGGATATTTAGGGATGCGTGTATAATAGTTGCATGGATGTTAAAGGATGCAATAATTAATACTTTATTCTCCTCTAGTAATAATATTTTAATTTTGCTTCACCGAGAAATGGCCATAGAAATGGATGTTGCAATTAAGCAGAAGAGGATGTCTAACACCCCTTGTGTTCTCCTCAACCCAACTTCCTTTTCCAGCATTACAATAGAGATTTTGAAGAAAGGTGAAAGAGTGGTAGGTGCCAATAGTATTTTCTTATGTTGAATATTGACATGTCTTTTGAAGAATCACCATCAATGTGCCTTGCAATCCACGAGGTCTCTTACTACAGTATCCATCAAAATTTCAAACACCTAAAAACTTTTGCAAATTGGAAATTAAGAGAGAGGGAGGATGTCTAACACCACTTGTGTTCTCCTCAACCCAGCTTCCTTCTCCACCATTACAATAGAGATTTTGAATAAAGGTGAAAGAGTTGTCAGTGCGGATACTATTTTCTTATGTTGAATAATGACAAGTCTTTTTTCTTATGTTGAATAATGAAAAGTATTTTGAAGAATCACCGTCAATGTGTCCTGTGATCCCTAAGGTCTCTTCCTACAGTATCCATCAAAATTTCAAACACCCAAAAATTTTTGCAAATTGGAAATTAAGAGAGAGGAAACTGAGTTGAGTTACAGATCAACAACAATGATGAAAAGGCAACACCCAACAATCAACTAAGTGATGCAAACACAATGCTTAGCAAACTTGAAAAGCAAATTTGACTCAAACCTAACACTGAGCAAACTCATAGAACAAAGTTGAATGATGAATATAATATGATCCATAAGCATTCTGATGAGCTATATGTGGATATTGGACAAATAACATCAAATTTTGTTTACCATTTCATTTATTCTCTCAATTAATATTATCTAGATCAAGAATAATGTTGTGACAAAGTCTTTATGATACATTACCTAGACCCTGTAGTTATGACACCTTTTGTACAATGCATTGTCTAGACCATGTAGTTATGGCACTGTTTTTAAAATGCATTATCTAGAACTTCTTTCTTTCTATATATATATGACAAGTAAATTTCAAAATACCTTACAAGTACATAGTATAATTATAAGTTTTTGAGATTTTGGTTTGAATTCTCGAAAACAATTTTTGGCAAAATAAATTATTTTTTTATTGTTTAAAAAGAAATCACTACATATATGAATTTAGTATCCTGAAAACTTCCTCAAATACTTAAATTAGGAAGAATTCACAATTTAAATTTATCATTTCAACAAATTTTTACAATAATAAAAACAAAAAACAAATACGATAGACATTTCAATATACAATATGATATCTCTCCCCGCAAAAAAAACAAAAAACAAAAACTCTTATAACAAGTATGATGGGTATTTTATACAACATAGTATAAGTGTGAAGATTTTAAAATTTGGACATCCGTAATAGGTGACAAGTATGATGGGTATTTTATACACTATAGTATAAGTGTGAAGATTTTAAAATTTTGACAAGCGTAATAGGTGACATTCGAATTTCCTATCCCATAGTCAAATAGGGGCTGGGAGGTTAAAAAGGTTGTACAACCCATTAAATTCCAGGGTTGGGCCCCGACCTTTATCTACGCTTTGTCATAGATTGAATTGGTTTTGGTAATTTAGTGGTTTTATGAATTGTCAACGAAGGTGGTGATGTAACGAGAGTGTTGAAAGTCTATATCGCGTGGGAATTGGTTAGAATATAACGTTGGAAAGTAAAAGAAGGCGGCCAACGATAATGAAATGCCATCACGTGGGCAGAGCTGAATTTATGTTCAAGTATACTTGCAGTGGATATTACTAGTGTGGTGAAGCGGAGAGTGAATATTCTTGAGCGGGTACCCATATGAGGTATATTTTGCTATGTTGAGAGGGTGTATTTTACCCTTTAGATTTGTAATTTTTTCATGTTTAATTGATGCCTTGTTTCAAAATATAAATAAAATATTTTTTTTATGTTGAGGGGGTGTATTTTACCGTTTATAGATTTGTAAGTATTTTTTTATGTTTAATTGATGCCTCGTTTCAGAATATAAATAAAATATTTTTTATATTTGAAATGGTTTTGAATTTTAAAAATAAAAATAAAATATATTTAAAAAATAATTTATAAAATCGAATATAAATAAATATTTATATTTAATCTTGGTTTGTGAATTTTAAAATAAAGAAAAATATTATTTAAAATAATTTATAAAAAATATAATTACTAAAATATATATGTATGAGGTTAATTAATAAATATTATAATGTTATTGATTTATTTTGTATATTAACAAAAGACATGAATCATACTTTGGTTAAATTATTTTTTTCTTATTCATTAAAAAAATATCTTATATCTCAGAAATCAAAATTATATTAACATTTATTTATATATATAATACATTATAACTATAATATTAATAATTTTTTAAACAATATACTATAGATTAAGCTATAGAAATATTCAAATCCAAAATTAAAAAAAAAAACTAAAATAAAATATTCCAATTATATATATATTATATAATATAACCAAAAAAAAAAGTGTAATTGTATAAAGCAATTGAATAATATATTTTTTTAATATTTTAAATAATCTCACTATTCTATGTTTTGGCTTCTTTTTTTTTCAGTATATTTTTCTATTAAAAGTTGTGTAGCTTATACAACTTTTAAAAATCTTTATGAATCTCCTAATGTCACGGATAATTTGGAAACCCTGCTCACAACGAAAGAAGTCTTCTCTTTAGAAGACATTAAGTTTGGGGTTAATCGCCTCGCGAATGGGAAAGCTAAGGACATTGAAGGTTACCAGGCTGAAATCTTAAAAATTGGAGGCCCTGTCCTCATCCCCCACATACACAAGCTTTTCAATCAAGCTGTTAAGCAAGGGTTCCCTAAACCTTGGACTGAGAGCCTCGTTATCCCTATTTTTAAAAGTGGGGATACAAATAACCCTTCTAATTATCGAACAATTATGATCAGCCCTCTCTTAGCCAAATTATATGGTAGTATTCT
>APFE030695994.1:8863-34097 GCA_000404065.3 Pinus taeda | reverse complement strand
CCATATATACTTATAATAAACCATAAAACTTAAAACTCTGCATCAAAGGCATTTCCCATGAATGTTCAACTCTCTCTTCAATCGAGTATATTTCTCCCTAGAACACTATGCATAGTGTAATATATAACGGTATAATAAACATTTATTATTTGGAATAAGTTATTTTAAAATTAATGATTGATTTTTCATTAAATAAAATTTACTATTAAAATAGAAAGACTTAAAGAAAGAAGAGAAAAGACAATGTATAAATATCAAAATAAATAAAACATAAAAGTGAAATTAAAATATAAGAAACTCTATATAATATTTTTTAGTGAAAAATAAAAATTTACTTTAATTGGAGTAATTTGGAAAATTATTTGACATGAATAGATAATAAACACAAATGTTTATTTTTTATTGTATTGATTGAAATTGGTTATGGTTTACTAGAGAATTACCAAAGGGAAAAGATGTTAAGACAAAGTTTTACTTACTTGAAAGACAATTATTCCTCTCCCTCGAGATGAGTTATCTTAGTTAGGGAAAAGGGAGCCAAGAGGGTGAGAGAGAAAAAGCTTGAGGCAACCTAGAGACTTGGAACCTAGTTGGAGGAGGTCCAAGAGAGGAAATGAAACTGATTCCTCAGACAAGATGTTGTTGAGGAAGGGCAGGACACTGGTTGGCTAGTGGAACTCCCTACTAGACCTATAAGGTTTGTGATAAACCTAGTCAAACCTGTTGTGGTTAGAAAGTTATAGGTGGTCATGTTTTGGTCCTGATATCAAGAACCGTTCTAGAAGTAAACTGGCTCAGGGGTACTAGTAAAGGTTACCTGAACTCGTTGGTCAGGTGGAGTAGTCTTGTCTCCTCAATGATTTTGTGGTGGCATAACTAAATTGAAATAGACTAATGTTTTGCTGCTATGATATGATTCTATTAGTATGTGAACATTTCTTCCTGTGTTATTGGATTATGATGAAAGATTAAGATGTGTTTTTAAACAATTCGATGTGTGAACAAAGAATGATTAAGAACTATTTTAATACATCGTATAAGTCGAACAGTAAATAGTGATCGTAAGTAGGGTGTAAGCTAAGTTAGTCCAAACTGGTACAAGCCTCCCCATATTAGTCTGGAATAGACCTCCGCCTATTAATCTGGAACAATTTAGAACCCATATAATATAATATGGAAAACAAATGCAGGTACCTGAGTTAGGACCCACCTAAGGATTCTAGATTTAATATAGAAATAAACATATGTATGCAAATATACATATAATACAACAATAATTATACAAAAGAGTCAAGTAATAATAATTGTAAGGATTTTAATAAATAAAAAAATTATGTTGAAAGTTATGTGATGTATGCATAAGAAACTTTAGTTATAACCTAAAATTCCAAAAGTGTAATTATTGCTTTCTAATTGAGTAAGACAAAATGTAGACAGAATAAATTTATAAATATACACAACTAGTAAACATGACACTAAAAATAAACTACAAATTACACAAGTATCAACAACCATATGTTAGGAGAGCATGAATCTATTGCAAAAAAAATCTACTTGTATAAGAGCACCAAGCCAGAGGTCTTCGATGAACTATTTAGATTCAGCAGTATGTTATAAACGAAATATTGTCAAATAACCCACTAAAACACAAACAAATTCATTACAAGTATTACAATCTCAAAATCCCAGAACCGAGTTATATAAAAAGGGAAAATCCTTGAGGCTCTTCAAATTAGTTACATGGGCAATGGGGCCAAACCCAAAATATAATTTCATTAACATATAAAACCCCACTTAAATCTTTCCAAAAGACCGGACCTTGAACCAAATATTTGCTTGTATAGAGAAGTAAAGAGTACATAATTAGAAAAACCTAGAAACAACTTGGGGAACTGATAAATTTTCTCTCGTGATGCTATAGATGGAGTACCTGTGAAAATGGTCGAAGGAAAGAAACGATGAGATAAAGGAAATAAATTATGAGATATTAATATGATTGGAAATCAAATGATACAAATTCAACTAAAAGAAAAATAAAATGATTATGGAATATAGTTGATAATTACCTGAAACATACTTGATATCATATTGCGAGCTAATATTGTTATAAACCCAAGATAGGAAAAAACGTTAAATATCTTGAATGAAGACTTAAAACTCAAAAAGGTGGAATGGGAAAACACTTGTACTTACTCTTCCGAGTTACTTTGGAAAGAAAAACGGAGTAAGACTGATGAGCAGAAATTATCCAGAAAAAGAAAAAAGAAAAAAAAAAAAAAGGATAATTCGGCAAATATCAGAGAAGAAAAGTGTAATTACCGATTCCTACCTATGATAACAATATTGACGAACTCTCTTACTGCAAAACATTACATAGATAATCATGAATGAATGGATTTTGGGTCTCTGTATTTCAGGGTTATAAAGGCTCTCAAAGCAACGGAGGAGGAGGAGTATGAGTTGAATGGGGGCACGACGGAATAGGGGTTAGCTACCAAAACTACCCAAATCTCCCATCACCGTCAATTATAAACCTTAAGTCACTGGATGGTTGATCTTTTGACACCTCAGTGGATTCGTAAGTGAAACACATCAGGTGATAGTGACCACTAGAGCATGACAAGTCACATCTTCGAAAAGTTCAATGATAAAAGGTGGTAGAACCAAAAAAAAATGATGGACAAACTTTGTAAACATTACTATGTTTGGAGCACAATTATCTAAACATTACAAACCACAAGTAATACATGGTTGATATATTCCACATGCGTCGAATTAAATTAATCATGTTTCTAATATAAACATCATAACCTAATAGCTCACAACATAAATATTTAGTGGTGGGTTAATATCACCTCCCTAATGAACGGGTTTATTATTATAGCCATTATATAAAAGAAAATGTAAACTTAATAAGAAAATGAAATTTGATATATACATATATTATGTTTACTCTACCGCGATTAAGAAAAAAATAATGTGTGGTCAGAAGTTGTTACAAGTGTTATCAGCGTTGAAAGCGTTGAAGGATTCAACATTATGACCTACTAAAGGAAAATAATAACAACTGGGTTCACAGAAAAGGGGAGAATAATTTGAAATATGGAAACCTCATCTACAGGATAAACTTATGCACCCTTAAATCAAATATTGAGATGTGGATGTATTTGTGTGAATGTCTCTGATCCATATTCATCAAGAGCTGGAAATTGGGCAAAAATCATTAATTAAGGACAAAGTATCCTAGTGGGCATCACGACAATGGAAAATGATTTGAAAAGGAAAAAAGACTTTATTGGCATTTTATTTATGAAAATATTGTGTTGTGGATTTTTCTAGCACCTGTAGCACAAGTGCTTCAGGGGACATACAAAGCCTCCTAGAGACAGCCTCTGGGTTGATTATAAACGAGTGCCTAGGTCATCTTAGAGAGAGGAGTGCATGGAAGATTATGAGCGGGGTCTCTGTTGCACTCCAATTGTCACTTGGTTAAAAGATTATAAAGGGGGTTTGGTTCAATACTCTATCATGCAGGTAAACTCAAGTCGATACATGGATCTGAACGCTCAAGGGGTAAATCGGGCCAACCTCAAAGAGAAATGTCTGGTTCTAGTGGTTGACACACAACAACAGGCAGCTTTATATTGAAGTTGTAGTAAAGTGAGAGGAGGAAATGAAGGAAGGAATTTGATGCAGAGGGTTGTAAACATGATAGAATCCTAAGCAGCAACGCTCCGGCCAAAGGGTGGAATTCGATACATAGGGTTGTAAACAATAGAGAATCCTAAGCAATAATGTTCGAGCAGAAATATGGAAGAGAGAGGAGGTGGAAAGATAGAAACAACGGAGTGCTTAGTGGGGTTTCATACCAGGTATAACATGGGTACCTCTATCACCAAATAGTGTGAGTAAATATGTGCCCATACAGATACTGTGGGTTAATCAAATAACACAAATAAATTTCTAGTTACTATAGGTATTGTAGGCTATTGAATAACACAAGTAAATATGTAATATACACAGGTATTGTTCTTTGTTTAGAAATTTGGATAAATCCATGAATCATGGAGAAACCGACAATCTCATTACACTATTTCAGAGAAGGAAAAACATATATGAAATGAGATTAGAGAAGGGAAAAAATATTTCTCATTGATCTCCTTGGAATCAGCAAATAGTTTCATTAATCTTCAAAATGGTTCCAAATACCAATCCATCACATTCTTCAATCCATCACTCAATGGCCCTCATGAATAGGCCACTTCGAACCAAGAATGACATCTCAAAATTTGACCACTATGGGTGCAGAATTCTGGAACCTTTTTTAAGAGTTTCTTCCCCCTATTTATAAGAAGAGGGGGAGCTGGAATTACAATCACAAAAATATATTCACCATAGTATCCAACTGTCTATTAGACTAGATGTTTTAGCATGCAAGGCTCTGCAGCCCAAAATGATTACAATTGGGATTTGAACCCTTTCTTGAAAGTAGACAGAATTTACATAATAATCGGAAAATAGAGAAAATTGAAAGATGATGGGAGGAAGTGTCCCTCTATTGTTCTTGTGAAGGCCTCTTATCAGGCCATGTCTTTGTGCTAATTTGCATCTTCTTGCATCCTATCTAGTTCTCTTCGCTTTCATCTTAATTTCCCGACTTCACCACTCTTTGTAGCTAATAGTGATCCACTATGCTTGTGTGTCACTAAGCATAAACAGAGTGACTCCGGACAGTGCTTTGTTTCGTATCTGAGTGGAGCTCCATGCTCAGCCATTAATCTTCCTTAGTCCCGCCATACTAATTTTCCCCCCTACACCATGCTTTCATTAAATGCTTCAGTTGCAGATCCACCCACCTTCAAAACCTTGTAACATACTATTGGGGCTTTTATGGAAGTGGGATTTTTACTCGTAAAGGCGTTGTAGAATGACGGGTTCTAATGCTCCTTGGCCCCCTTTGGTTTAGCCCTTGTCTGCATTTTTTCTAGTATAACCGGAGGGTTGTGACCAGATGCTTAGTTCTCAGCGCTAGGGCCTTTGGACTCCCCTCCAAGGTCTTCTTCCTTTGTTACAAGGCATCTCACATACCAGTGATTTATAACACTTTACTTTTGTATTTTCCCTTCACACTTGCGATCGTCGATCTGCGAAATCAGGACCACCCAAGATATCGCATTCGCAATGCGGGAGAGAGTGTTGTGGATGAGTGGTTTTTGGAGGGGTTCATGAGTGATAAGTGGTAAGTGAGGGGAGGTGTGAAATGATATGAGAAGAACACGTGTCAGCGGGGCCCAGCGAGGAAATTGCTTTTCGGACACCCTCCCCTACTGGTAAAGGGAAACATGCCCAGGGGGGGCGAAAAATCCTCGGAGCAGTAGATCAAGGCAAAGTCAATCTAAGTCGTCCATAGATGGGGGACATTTAAATATGCATCCTTTAAAAAGGGGACAAACTTGACAACCCCTTTAAGTCTCTCTTATAAAATATCAAATCCAGGAGAGTTCCTGCATATCGCAATCACAAGCCTTGTAACTAGAATTGAGACCTTTTACCTTCGTCGATCTGCGAGATTGATGATGTCATTACTTCCACGTGGCACTTCCTGAGTGGTGACATCTATCATGCATATATGCCCCCACAGGACCCCTGAAAATGCCAAATCAACATGCCATGTGTCCTACATACTGCCACATCATCTTCGTACTGCCACATCATGATGACATCAGCGACTTGTGGATTCTTAGGACCAATAGGATTATGCCACATGGCCCCCTAGAGGAGAAAGAAAAGGGCCCATCCACCCTTGGTTTTTCCTTGAATTCCTTTGTTAAATAAAATCATCCCCTCCTAGCGCTTTAGAACCAAAACCCAATTTTTGGCGATTTTTATGATATCGACGTTCGATGATTTTCATGACCAAGTTCTTGTGTGCACCCTTTTTCACCTACAATTGCCAATACGCAATATCAGTGCTGTACATTGTGAACCGCCGATACTCTATGTGCTATGGGCCTCTCACCACCGATATGTGATATGTGTAGGTTTCACCAATCCCCGATAAGCCGATATGTTATTCCTTGGACTTGTCAACAACCGATTCATGATATTGGCGATCATATAATCGCAGACCTCGCTGTCTTCCCCTATTGATACTTCTGAAAAGACTCAATTGTGATTTGTGATGAGCTTGAACCTTAGTCATTTTCTTTTTGTTTTCTGGTTTTCAAAGGGTCCCTTCAATCTGCTCTAACTTCTAATCTCGGAGTCCATTTTTGGACTTCCATATACTGTTGAAAATCTTACTCCGAGCACTATGCCATGGAGAGCATCCTATTAATCTTAGGGAGCTTCTGTGACTTGGGAATGGCTTCAAACTTCACTACTATTTTTCACTCTTTTCAAAGTTGGAAACACATTTAGCAGTGAGCGAAAACAGGTTGCATGTGGAGGAAATTGAAGGAAAATTGAGGACAAATGAAGAAATTAGAGGAATCAATAATAAAAATACATGAGAGCATCAGTTTGGGGCCTTTTGTCATTTTTTTTGGGATTAGTCTGAAAGAGGAGAAGAGCACCAAGAGAAGAAAGCAAGCAAGGAAAGCAAAAGTAAGGACAAGAAAAGTAAAGGAAGCAAGGATCAAGAAAAGAAAGTTTGGATCAAGCGACTTTAGTGGGAATACTTGCAAGTAATAGGTTGCATGTATGATTTCATAATTGGTTTTAGTATGCATTCTGAGGCATCCAAGCTTTGTTTGGTTTTGTGATCTCGAGACCAATTTTGGTGAGGTCATTGTATTGTGAGGAAGGAGGTGGTTTCACCTCTAGATTCCCTTGGTTGTGTATGTATTGGCTTATCCCATGAGATCCCACATTCATGTTTGGAATATGGCACATGGGTGATTGGTTGAAAGACAGATTTGGTACAACCCAATCTATGGTCAGGTGGTACGTGGAAGTCCTTGACATGGTTGAATTTTTCATATGATCAATAAGAGCTAAGTTTCTCTTGTTATTCATGAGTAATTATACTTGTTAGTATGTTGCATTAATGTTTGTTATATCCTTGTTATTTATCTAGTTATATGTTGGCTATAAGCATGGTTTTATGACCACTTTAAGTTATGACTCTTAACATGTCTTCACTTTTAAATGAATGGTTATTGAATGCATGACCTAATAGATATTATTGCACCTATTATGAGAGGGCATTAGTCCTTCTTGAAAAACCTGAAATAAGTTTCAGATCTCTATGTTCAGATATGCGTTCATGACCTCTAAATCTCATATTCACCATGTGTTTGATGGAATGACTGTCATGGTTAGACCAGGTTAGGTCACTTCCTTCTCTAAGTTTTATGTTAATGGATTTGTTTGTGTGTCATTCATCATTCTGGAAAGTTTCATTAAATCATGGGCAGAGGTTTGACTCCTAGCCCTGAAAAAGTGGCTTAGATCTCACAGTTGTCAGCATAGAACTAGGTAAAAAAGATTACAGTTGCTCCCTTCGAGGTTCATGCATGCGACTAGAGGGGTACAACCAAATTGAGGCAGTGTTATGCCAGAGTTTGGGAGTCCATATCAGTAAAAAGGACAAATTAACTAAGGGTTTGGGCACTTGGAAGGGTGTTTTGGCTCTTGGGAGTCTTGTAGTACCTGAGCGAAGTCAGTAAGGTCTTGGTTTTTAGACTTCATTTCCTTAAGTTGATTTAGGAGGTTGAGTCATGTCATAGTAGCCCTCTGCTCATGTTTACCCTGACAGGCTAGTGAAAGTGGGTAAATGTGGGAGGTGGTGTTACAAATTACTCTTGTGTTTTATGTTGTCCCCAACACATTTGTAATTTTAGTTAATATGGAAGTCTATTGAGACCCGATAGAGTCACTCGACATTGAATTTGTATGTTACAATGGTTTTTGAAAACTCTAGAAGCAGCTAGCTGGCACACATTGGTTTTCTCCTCCAAGGATGATGTGTCAAGTGCTAGGGGAGGTGAGGTGTCACCAAATTCACAGTGCTCATGAGATAGGGTTAGGATCGAAGGTGGGGAGGTTAAGCTATCAGTTATGGGGTAACTACCCCTCTCCCACCATGCCTCAACATCCTTATTCTCTCTCCCTTGTCTCTAGGATGAGCTCTGCAATGCCTTCTCTTGCAAGGTCTGTAATACTCAAAATTACTCGGCTTATAACCTTTCATAGCCCGCTAAGCTCGTGAAATTGTCGCAACAACGTTATTAATTTTTAATTAGTTTCTCTTATGTTACTTCGCTCAAATTTCCCCAAAGGCTCAAAGTATTTATGTGACTAATATCCGGTGTAACTATTATTGTATTTTCAGACTGCTAAGGTCGTAAATGATTTGAGTTTCCCAAACAACTTCCAGATGTAATGTCCTTAAATAATATAATAATAAATAATAAAAAATAAAAAATAAATATTAATATTAAATAATAAACAATAAATAAAATAATAAATAATAATAAATTAATTACATGCTTTAAATAAATATAAATAAAAGTAATAAAACAAGAAAAATAGTAAAAATCAGTAAAATTATCAAAAGTAAAAACCAAAGAAATAAAACAAGAAAAATAGTAAAAAACAGTAAAACTATCAAAAAGTAAAAACAAAAGAATAAAACAAGAAAGCAGTAAGTTGCATGTTGACACATGGAGTCTGTGCATGTGGTTTCCCTTCTAATGTTTTCTCTATTTAATAGATGGTGAGGAAGATGAGATGCATTCCATCATCCCAAGATCCTGTCATTCATTCTCTTGGGAGAATAGTGTTTAAGACAGAGAAGTCACTAGAAATAGTACATTAATTAAGGGCTCGGGGGTGACCAGTTGTAGAAAGACTTTGTGCAACTGAGCCTACGGTTGGGTGGAGAGTCATCCCCAAAACCTTGTTGCAGTAAGCAGACTTCAACCACAGGTAAGTACTACTCATAGTTTGAACTTGATGTTAATTAGTTGATTAATTAAATATTTATTTTGGGCTGTTAAATATGGTATCAAAGTTTCTGGTTTTGTTTTGATCTTTATATTGTAATTAATGAATATAAAACCCGGTAGCTATTAAATCTTTGTTAATGGTTTGATATGGTGTTGCCTTCACAGGTGTGCTCGTAGGTGGGCCATCTTATTAATAAAATGACCTTATTTTTTGTTTTGGGAGGGATAACCTTCCCAGTCATTCGATCTGGTTTTGTGTCGGGTTTGGTGGTGTCTCTTCTTGTTTATGGTGTGTTTCTATTGGAATATCTCCTTGGTTGTTTGATTTCTTAAAGCCCTTAGAGTAATCATTTAATGGTCGTAATACATCCAATAAATTTGTTTAATGATTTATTTTGTTAAAGGCAGTCCATTTAATTTTTATAACATCTTTCTTCTAACATACATTATGATTGCTTAAACGGATACTCAAAATATTTCACTCTGCAACACAAAATTTCAATTTATCCTAGCACATAAAGATCATGAATCTGTGGACTTAATATTGGTATGACATATAATTTCAAAAGTCAGTGGGGAATAAAGTTTCTTTCAAAATTCAAGTACCTTCTTAAAACAATAATGCCACCAATATTCTTAAGTTTTATTATGTAATAATTACAGTGATATATTACTGTTGCATTTGGCAGTAAGCTTGAATCTAAATCATTAGTACTCCTTATCTTGCATTCAGTGATCACTTGAGAAGTAATTTGGTGGATTGATTGGATCATCTAGTGACTCACATCACATAACAGTTTTGCTTTAATTAGTTATTGAATTTTGGTATCTAAGCACTGATATATTCTTGCCAATAAGCTACAACAATCGGATTTCTTGACAGCAGACTAACGTTGGTATAACTTAAAGTTTGATGCATTCATTAGTTCCTCATTGGTTTTCTCATGCATTATTCTGCGATTTTATAAACAACATATTAATATTTGCATTAGTATTGGAGAGCCTCCTTTCTTATTTCTTCTCTGGTTTGGATACCGGCCTTTTCTTTTGTGGTTCTCTTCTCTCATTAGAATCTCATTGCATGGTAAACCACTGATAGAAATCTTATTTTCTTGAGTTAATTGTACTTGCATAGGTGTTTCCCTTCCAAATTGTGATTAAAAGAACATGCACAGTACTAAGCATACATAAAGGAGATATTCAAGAACAGCTGATATACACCTTGCATTAAATTTAAAAGCAAACACACCACTAAAAGTATACAGTCCAGCAATAGTATGATTTCTGAGGTTCGAAATGATGATTTCTTATCAAATTTATCAAAATTTCCATTGATGGGTTGCTTACTTAGCTAAGATAGATACTTTTATCGAGCATCTGAAAGCATGTTTTATTGTGTAAACTTTATGATACATCTAAGTCGTACACCATGATTTTAGTTGATTTTAATTAGCTGTTAAGATGTTGAGTATAATGTTACATTAGGTTTCATGATTGAAGGTTAATTGTATATATTGGATAAACTTGTCTAAGGAGAAATGGCAAGGAGAAACTTGCAAATTTTCTAATGATGATAACTAATGATAGCTCATGTGATTATGGCCAACATGGATCTGATGCATGGTTGAGAGGAAGTGTCAAAACAAGGGTAAGAAATCGATAAGAAGAGGCAACCTATTTTGGAACATAATGGAAGAATTTGGTATAATCATAAATTGAGGTATCATTATAAGGTCTATCTAAGGATGATGCACATAAAGAAGACAATATTAGCAATCAACTTATGAAGTTGAATAATCATGGTAATAATGAAGGTCGGTTTGAAGGAGCCTGGAAGGTATGATGACATAGATTAATGAAGTAAATCCGTAATAAAATTGATCAATTGGAGGAGATAGGTTGTGTGCATGACAACATCTATAATAGTTTTTCTCTCTAAGGGAGAGCCACATTGTAAATTTTTCCATAGGTGACTAACTATATGCATGAATTATGAATAACAAGTTGTATGATCATTAGGTGGATGTCTTAAAACAAGAAATGATAAGCAGATTACATTTGGTAGCCATCTTAATGAATTTATTTATTGGGTATTACCCAAGTTGGGGAAATAGTAACAACATTTCCAAAGTGTATCAATGTTATGCTTTTAAGAGAGGAGGAAAAGAAACCATAATGACTGGAGGTGGGAAATTAAAGATAATAAAATAGAATGAAGTGAAGAAGTTTCTATTTTTGAAGCTAGTAGACATGGAATATTAGAAAATTAAGACTAGGAGAAAAATAAAAATATATATATGAATATCTGGTAGGAGGAAATGAAGGGATGTTCTATCAAGAAGAAAGTTCTTTTAAGGGTATTGATGAGCGGAGTGAGAAACATGATTGTTAATGGTCATAATGATGACCTACATAGTTTAAAAATGTGAAGATATGAAGTTGAGAATTTCATAACGACCAGTGATGATAAACAAGGAAGATGTTTAAAGGTTTAAATGGTAAAAAAAAAGTAATAATAATAGTGAAATATAGGAAGGAATGTTGCAAGAAATTTTATAAGGATACCTTGAGAAGGATTATGTGCATATTGACAAAAGAAGTGAGAGTCAATTAATAGAGGTTGTACTTGACTAATTTGCACTCATTGTTCATGAGTAGGACTGCCATTACGTTAAAAGAAGTTGTTTCCACGTAACACCTCACATTTAAATTTTTCATGGTCAATGATGGTAGTAGTGTTTCCAACTGCTTCAAAATCTAAAATAAAGATACTATTTAATGAGCAAGAGTCTCTTGTCCAACTTGAAGAAGGGTGAATTTACAATAAAGCAATCAAGTGGTATTGAGATAGGAACTTGACGAAATTTTTTTGTGGATGAAAATGATAATGGTTAAGTGATGAATGTATAAGTCAATATGGATCAACAAACCCTCATGCAAGTAAATTAAGCATGCTATAAAATTAAATTATGATGACCTAGTGTTTATATAGCAGTATTGTAATCAGTAAGCCAAAGGGTAGATGTATGTAAAACCAAGGGATTTTTATTTTGAGGTAGATGATTTAAATAATGAATGTATAACTAGTAATATCTTAACAATGAATTTCACTAGAATTTCCTTGGGGAAGGAAGAATATATGATGAGAGATTAAGACCAAAGATGATGAGGCTCTTGTGAAATATATGATTATACCTATGGTGTGAATGGTCAACTTCCTAGTTGAAAGAAGTAGAAATGAAATCATAACAATAATAACCCCGATGAGATAACAAAGATCCTAGATGGATGTTGAATGATATATGTTCATAGTTGAATGGTTGTAAAGTAAATGAAATTGATTTTTTTTTCTTTTCTGATGAATCATGATAAGAATGCTTATAGAGTATTATTCTATAAGTTTTGAGATGTTCTCATATTGGTGATATTTCATGATATGATGGTATGAGGGTGATCATGCACATGTGGTTCATATTTATATAGTTGTTACAATAGTGATGATGTATCCTTATGACGATGATGATATGCATATGCATTATGATGTTATGTCAAGGTATATTGACATATTCATTTACTACGTGATGATATGCATAGGAATTATGATGCTATAATATAAGGTTTATTGACATGTGGTTCATTTATTATGTGAAGTCATTATATGTCCTTGATGCAACTATGTTAATGTTATAACTTATGATGGTATTTCATGAGGTGAAGCATGTGATAGTTGCGACATGCACGAGCATGCAGTTCGTTATTATTCACAATGTTGCGATTAACAATGATGAATGTTACATGATGACATCCAAGACTTGACATGTGGATTATTTTCTATGATACTATGATGGTATAGCTAATGCATTGGTTGCAGGACTCCACAAATAGGCCGAGAGGGTCGGTTTATTTGATGATCTTGTGGGAGCCCATACGCACGAGAGAGAATAAGTAACACCATATGGGTTGGGGACAAACTCAATCAACACTACATATGCGAGTGGTTCCTTTGTCTTGTGTAACTCTTGATGGATAGCTCTTGAAGGCCTATGGGACCGTCTTGAGGATGCCAAGTGCCTGATGTTCTAGGCTAGGTGCCTAGTATTGCATTGGGATGTCGAAGTCTAGTGGGGGTGTAAGGACTTCGATGCCTGGGGTTGTGCGCCTTAGTGAGTTGTGGAGGGAGTGGAGCCAACCTTGTGAGATGCCAGTGACATTGAGCACTGTACCGGATGTCTTCCTTGGGGCAGATGAGGTCTGAGTCAGGCTCGAGCCTTTGGGCCAGCCTTGGACTAGGATATAGACCAAGGAGGCCTATGCCTGATTCCGTAAGTGAGAAAAGGGATAGAGATTCCTTGGGATTTCCCAGGTGTTTTGAAACTTTCAATGCATGCTGGTTATTCTAGTTCAATAGAGGGTGCTGGGACTGTTACATGATGTAATAAATAACAAAATAAATGTAATGTCCCTTAATAATAAATAATAAAATAATTAAAATTAAATTAAATAATTAATATATAAAACAATACATAAAATAATTAATTAATTATATGGCTTTAAATAAAATATAAATAAAAGAAATAAAACAAGAAAAATAGTAAAAATCAGTAAAATTATCAAAAGTAAAAACCAAAGAAATAAAACAAGAAAAATGGTAAAAATCAGTAAAAACAAAAGAATAAAACAAAGAAGCAGTAAGTTGCATGTTGACACATGAAGTGTGTGCATGTGGTTTCCCTTCTAATGTTTGCTCTATTTAATAGATGTTGAGGAAGATGAGAGGCATTCCATCATTCCAAGATCCTATCATTCATTCTCTTAGGAGAATAATGTTTAAGACAGAGGAGTCACTGGAAATAGTACATTGATTGAGGGCTCGGGGGTGGCCAGTTGTAGCAAGTTTTTGTGTAACTGAGCTTACGGTTGGGTGGAGAGTCGTCCCCAAAACCTTGTTGCAGTAAGAAGACTTCAACCACAGGTAAGTGCTACTCATAGTTTGAACTTGATATATATATATAGATATAATATATATATATATATATATATATATATATATATATATATATTATATTGTTTTAGTCTAGTGAATAGGGCGGACCTACCCCATTTCTTTAGACCTATTTCCTAGAGTTCACAACTGTTTACCCTCATAGGGGTTGGACTCATAATTTGTCCAATAATGTGGGTAACTAACCTAACTCACGATGAAGCCAATTAACTTATAAACATAGTAGGTGTAGAACATAAATGTAAACATAAACAGAATAAGTAATCACTCCAGCTAATACTTATCTATTTAACCAACTTGGCTTGCCATGAAAATTACAAGGGGAAAAGGATGCTCGACCCAACCAATGAGATTTGGTATTCTCTACCCGAACTCCCTTTGAGCCAATTTCACATCCAAAGCAGTTTTTATTGATAGAAACCACATTGGGTCAAGCATAGAATTCTTCTTAGTAGTGTCCTACCTCCCTCAACAGCATCTTGTTATGAGAGAATCTAAGCTCAAAAACTATTAAATCCTGCTGGGGCCTCCTCCAACGAGGCTCCAAAACCACAAAGTTTCCTCATGCTTTCCCCTCTCACCTTTTTGGCCAACCTTTTTCCTTAATTGAGATAATCCATCTTCGAAGAGAGGAATCTGGGCAGGGAACTACCTCTGCCCGTAGCCCTTTTTGAGCCTTCCCTACCACATTTGCCCATAGCCCTTTTTGGGCCTTCCCTAATTCTGGTCTAAGTGTATGGAATGTAAAATTCTCTTTAACATCTTTCCCTTACATGGTTCATGAGATGCAATACTTATACTAATGTGAAATTTAAAAAAATGTTTATATACATCATACAATGCTTAGCATCTTAAAAAAGTCATATACATCAGGATAATTTTACATAGTTCACCAAATACAATACTTATATTAATGTAAAATTAAAAAATGTTTATATACATTATACATAATCTATAAAAGTAAATTCAAGCAAAAGATAAATACAATATTTACATTCTACTTAACAGGGCCCATATAGATGGTCCGTAAACTATAAGGAAAAAGAATTATTTACAATCTACTTAACATCCCATACCGATAGTGCATAAAAGTAAATTCAACGAGAAAATAAATAAAATATTCACAATCTACTTACCATGGCCCATAATAATAAGTTCAGCCAAAAGGTAAATTAAATATTTACAATCTACTAAAAAGTATTACAAAATGTGAATGAACATTTTCTACTTGGTTTTTTAAATGTTTTATTACAAAATGTGAATGAAAATTTTCTACTTGGTTTTTGTAAATGACTTGTGAGATGTCTTATGATTTTGAATTCCTAGATTTCTAGAATTACAACTTTTTTGATAGAGATATTACTATTTCTTTTAAGCTTTTAATGTATTTTTTTTTGGAATTTTAATGGTTTTTTTTTTTTTAATTTATAATATAAAGACAAAAATAACTTAAAAATCATTAGTTGAGGTAGGCATAAATAAGGACGAAGTGTTATTTTATTTTAAAAGAGAATTCGGTTATATTTTATTTTTTGAAATAAAATTTGAAAGAAATTTCATTTAATAAAAATAAATTTAAGGAAATTTTGTTTAAAAACGAGAATTTGATGTGGTATAAATTTTCTGGAAATTTTATTTGAATTCAATCGTAAATATTATTTGTTTCGTGAAACTCGGTTATAAAAAAGAATATTTAGTTTATAATAACTCCTGAAAACTTGTAAGATCAAAATTTTAAAAGTGAATACCAAAATTTTATGAATTTTATTTTTATTAGTCCATATTTTTTTATTAAATTAATTTAACATGAGTCGAAAGCAATTTTGGACATTCCATGGAACGGGATTCAAAGCCCGATCCCGATCCACCTTCCGTGTCTGAGATATTTTCAATTCCATAACAAGCTCTTTAGATCAGTCTGCACGAGATCATGAAGATTTTTTCTTTTTCATCTTTTCTTGTCATCGGTTCTAAAAGGACGCGTATATAATTGATAAATTAAAAGGACACGTGTATAATATAGCTAATCATGTAATTCAACCTATGGAAACTTGGCTAAATCGGTCGAATGTTCTATCATTCCACTGCATTAATATGATATCACAATTTTAATTTTAATATTTTATTGAACACTAAGAAAACAAGGGAGGTTGCATCACAGCTAGCCCTTCCTTTGATTTAGGAGCCGCGGGGTTGACAAGCGCAAGTGTCGGATAGCCCAGCCATATATAATCTCGGGCAACTGGAAGCAAACAAGGCCTGCAACAAACGAGAGAATGGCTGGTAAAATCTCAGCATTAAATGCACAGATTTTTCGAGTTTCACTAAGTGCTAAATTTTAGCCATACACCTTGTATCTTCGCAATTATTGAACTAAATTCTTACCCACTGTTACGTTAACTTCATGGCCAAGCCTCTTCCATAGCTAAGGCTTCATTGCCAGCACAAGGTCCAACAAATAGAAATACTGCGAGCGCTACAAACAACAGTTACTACGAGTCACACGGGAGCTTCAAAGGATCTCCATTGGTAAGTGGAACTCCTCTATTAAGCCTCTGCAAATTTGATGACTGCCATTAATAAGATGAAGATGACCCACAGGTGGTTCCTCCAGCTGACCCTGATGACAAAGAGATTGATGAAAATGTATTTCCTAATATCACAGCAGCACACTTGCCCTGCTCAAAAAGAATTGAATGGATTCTTAATCGTCCTGATACAGATGCTAGGAACATAGTGAATGACTAAGGAAGAACCATAGCCTCTTTCCAACTTGTTAACTTACCAGATGTCTTCATGACCACTGCCTGGGTGCAATATTTAATAAGACGAGAGACTCTAAAAAGACTCAGTAAGTGGCGGGCAGAAGGCAGAAAGTTTTAAGGAAGAAATGATGGCGTCTACCCTTCCATTCATCTTCGAGTTCCATACATCTGTGCAGATGCCATGGTAAGCAGGATCTATGGAGAACCAAATGCAATGCATGTTATATGGTAAGCAGGATCTATGGAAAACCAAATGCAATGCATGTTATAGAAGCTTGGGTGCCTTTGATATATACCATAGTGGAAGAGGGACTAGTTTGACATTGGGCAGCCATCCTCTCTCATACCTTGAGAGAGGCCATCATCATAGTAAAACAGCATAGCCCTTACACCCTTTGTGCTCACAATCCTTTTCCCGGAATGTCATGGGCATGGAGCACATTCAACATTCCCGTACACATCTACAGCAACCCTTATCCCGATTGCAGATTCACTTAACATACTTACGTGTCTATTTGGACCCACCTCTCCCTTTCCGTTTACAAATACGGATGTTGATATTCGTTATCAGAATTTTCTATCTTCGGAAAACTTTTGCAGCTGGAAGGTGATGTTATGTACATCTGTCATTGTCTCCTGGCCATCTGATCTGATATTCACCCTATAAGTGACATTAGCTAAAGATTTATTGTTTCAAGGTATTACAGAGTCATGTGTCGGTGTGTGTTTTGTGTTATTGAAGCAACGGATCAATCAGATTGCCAATACACAGACAATAAAATGGAAAGACAGCAAAGAAATACAGTAAGCAAACACAAAGACACAAGAATTTTAATAAGGAGTTCACCCTATTCTCCAATGCTACGTCTCCGGTCTAGCTCTCAGTGGTGGCCTTGTTTTATTGTGTGTTGAAGCAGAGAATTACAATACAGGGACTCAATGTGAGTTCTACTGAAGCAAGTTTGCTTGGCAAGGTGGTTCTTGGATTCCCCAAGCCACTTGAGTACACAGACTTCTTCTTCCTACCAGCTCTGTGACCTTCTCGTCTACAGTGGCTAAAGCCCAATGTGGTGCTCAGCATGGAGAGATTCCTCTATGGGATGGCTCGAATCTCTCAAGCCTCTGGTGCTCGATGCTGCCACTGGTCAGCTCGGCCCTCTGTCTCTTTTTGCTTTTGCTTTACTGCCTTCTTCTCTGTGTATTTCGTCCTCCTCTCGGGATTCTGGTCTTTCTTCGTCTGTCCGACTTGACTGTGTATTCTGTTTATTGTTCATGGCTTTTAGCCATTCGATCCAATGCCTGTTTAGTTCCTCTTCCACCTCTGCTAATTCAGCTTCTACAGTTGCGCTTGGATTTCCCTATTCAGTGTCATCATGAATGCTTAGGAAGTGGCCACGTGTCCTCCTCTAAACAGCGTTAGCTTGCTTCGTCAGTTCATTTCTTTAGTTACGTCGTGGATGAAGTCTTTCCTCCACCGTTGCGGTCAAACAGATTCCAAATCCTTTTAAAATGCAGCGTATTCCTTCATCGATCCTACTTCTTCCATCGGGTTTGATCTCAACCGTCCGATCTGGGGCCTCCAGATCCAACGCCATACGCACATCCCGCGCAGTTGACTTGCTCGACCGATAAAGCGCGATCAACGGCGATTTTCTCTCACCTCCCCCTGCCACGTGTCGATCGATGTATGGGATCACTCCGCTTTCTCCAAAACCATTTACCATTTGAGGGTGCCCCAATCAATACCACCGATTTCCCGAGCACGGGTCCCGCCTTGTACATTTAACGCTCTGCCTTTTTCGCCCGCGATTCTTCAGTTTGCCATGCGTCCGCGTGCTCAAGCTTCCCCCACATTGGCCTTGTTTGCCCAGCGATGCGCGATTAGCGCCAATCGCGCATGAAAAACCTCCTTATTTTCCCGATCCAAGCCTCCTAGGGGCTACTTTGACCTCCTGCGCAGTCTCCATGGGCCTCGGTTAGCGCGCTTTGACAGAGATCCTCGTTGTTCCACGTTGGTTGCCATTGCCATTGGTTCAGGGGTGTTTTTGATCACGATTCTGAATTCTTTAGAGATTTGTCCCGACTTGATACAGTCATGGTTCGTTGACAGTCTTTCATATATCCGATTCGGATCACTGCCTTCCCATTGAAAAAGCTTTTGGACCACCAAAAGTTGGTTTTCTTTCAAGCATTGACTAAGTGAGGATACTGTTGTCTCACTTGTCCAATCTCAATCAACTTTGCACTGCTCGGCTTCGAACCTTTGAGTCCAATTCTGAGGTACTCAACATCTCCTCTACGCGTCGTCCTTACCTTCCTGTCCAAGACTGTGTCTTCCTGTAATTCACTAAGATATTCAAGTAGCAGGTCATTAATAGAAGGCAATTGACTTTTCTCTTTAGGATCCTCAATCATTGAAGGTTCAAACAATCTCAAGAAATCTGCATTTATGACTGAGTAGAGGTGCATGTAAGCTGGTAGATCAAGGCGAAAAGCATTTTCACCAATCTTCTCAAGTATCCTAAAAGGTCCGTATCTGATAGGCTTTAGCTTTTTACCTTCACCTTGCATCCTGTCCTTGCTGATATATAGCCCAGCCTGGTCTCCAACTTGAAAACTATGATCCATCCGATGCTTGTCATGCCTAGCCTTGTATTTGGCTTGGCTCTTTTCCAGTTGTTCCTGTACTGCCTGGTGGATCTCCTAGATCTGTTCAATGAACCTAGTTACCTTGTCCACATCACTGTGTCCATTAACCATGGTATCTTTACCAAAGACAAAATCCAAAGGTGACCTTGGTATGAAACCAAAACAAGTCTCAAAAGGAGATCTCTGTGTAGAAGAGTGTTTGGCTCTGTTGTAAGCATGTTGCACATAACACAAATGTTCATCCCAAAGTTTAGGATGTTTGCTGCAATGTCCCCTGAGTAACTGGATCACTGCCCTGTTAACTACTTCTGTCTGGCCATCGGTTTGTGGATGAAAAGTTGTACTTTTCTTCAGTTGGGTGTCCATCAGTTCCCACAGACTTGACCAAAACTTCCCCACAAATTGGGTGTCTCGATCAGATACAATAGAAGTGGGTAATCCAAAATGAACCCATACATGTTCAAAGAAAAATTTTGCAGTTTGTTCAGCTGTAATTTGTTTATTACAAGGTCAAAATACACATTTTGCTGAATCTATCCACAACCACATATAGATAATCATGACCTTTCCTAGATTTAGGCAGTCCTCCAACAAAATCCATGGAAACACTTTCCCAAGGGTGAGAAGGAACTAGTAAAGGAGTGTACAAGCCTAGTTTTCTATTGTTGGGCTTGCTTTTAACACACATAGTACATCCTTTTACATATCTAGAAATTGTCTCATTCATTTTCGGCCAATAACAAAATCTTTGCAGCTGTGCAACTGTTTTACTTACCCCAAAGTGACCTAATATCAGAGAAGTATGTCCCTCTCTAATTATCTTTACTCTCTCTGTTTGTGGAATGCAAAGTTTCCCACAATCATATAAGATTCGGTCCTTCACATGATAGTCCAATTCTTCTACCCTTTTGCCTTGACTCAAAGTTGCATATACATCTTTAAAGTCCACATCCTCAGTGTATTGTTCTATGTAACTTTCATGTAGCACAGAATTATGCTTAAGTATGGTAAATGGATTTATAATGGGTCTAGATAACATGTCTGCAACCTTATTATGTATGCCCTTTTTATATCTGATGAGTAGATGAAATTGTTGTAGAAAACCCATCCATCTGTAATGTCTTGATTGCTGCAACTTAGTTTGGGAGTGTAGGTATTGAAGTCACTGATGATCAGTATGTATTACTGTTTCTTTGCCCATTAAGTAATGTTTCCACATTTTTACACTCTGAACTAATGCATACAATTCTTTATCATATGTAGGATAGTTAACTACTGCAGGATTAAAAGTCTCAGAATGATAACATATGGGTTTACCATGCTGTGTCAACACTGCTTCCATGGCATAGTCACTGACATCTATTTGGATTTCAAATGGTCTTTGTAGATCTAGTAGTGCTAGTACAAGTGTTGTACTAATCTTTTCTTTAAAGGTGTCAAAGGCTTTATGATGTTTTCCTCCCCACTGAAACACCTTGTTCAATCCTGTCAAAGCGTGTAAGGGAGCTGCAATTGAGGAAAAATTAGAAATGAACTTCCTCCAATATTGTGCCGCTTCTAAGAAGCTTCTCACTTTTGTAGCAAAATTGGGTTTAGGCCAGTTTACAATGACTGCCACTTTAGAGGGATCTATTTTCATTTCACCATTCCCTACTATATGACCCAAATAATTTAGAGATGTTTTTCCAAATTCGCGTTTTGAGAGTTTAACATATAGTTTTTCTCTTTTCAAAACATCTAATGTCTGCTTAACATGTTTTAAGTGTTCTTCCCACATTTTACTAAAAATCAGAATGCCATCTGGATACACAATAACAAAATCATCAAGAAAATGTTTGAGTACTTCATTCATTAATCTCATGAAAGTAGCAGGAGCATTGGTCAAGCCAAAAGGCATAACCAGCCACTCATACAATCCCTACTTTGTTTTGAAAGCAGTCTTCCATGCATCTTGCTCTGCAACTCTGACCTGATGGTATCCATTGTGCAAATCCAGCTTGGTGAAATAAACAACGTCCTTCAATTGATCTAGAAGATCATCTATGCAAGGAAGGAGATAACAGTTTTTTATTGTTATCTTATTTTGTGCTCAGTAGTCAATGCAAATTATCCACGAGCCATCTTTCTTTCTCACCAAAACGATTGATGACCCACATGGTGATGTGCTAAGCCTGATGAACCCTTTCTTGAGCAACTCCTGCACCTGCTTCTTGATTTCAGCATTCTCTAAAGCAAACAACTTGTACATCCCAATGTTAGGCAATGGAACATCTTGTTGCAAAATAATATCATGTACTATTTCCTTTTTGGGTGGTAGAACTTTAGGTTCCTGAAATAGGACATCATACTCTGAAACAAAATTTTCTATATCAGCTTATTGCTGAGAATTACAACGCTCAAATACATTGGTTTTATCAGGTTTCTTTTCCTTTACAACCATTAGTAAGAATTGTTTGCATGAATTTATCATTCTTTTTATCTGCCCAGAATTTATGAGAGTATAAGTATTCTTGAGCTTGTGAGCTCTTACAAAGTATTTGATTCCATCTTTAACAAGTAGATACTTATTCTCAGCTCTATAGAAAATAGCCTTTCTATCATACAAGTAAGGACTTCCTAAAACAATTCCACATTTATCCAAAGGAATTATGTCTAACTCAACCTCATCTACAAATGTTGACCCAAAAGAAAACTTGAGTTTTCACTTTCTAGTCACTTGTAGTTGTGCTTTATCATTTGACCATCCTAATGGGTATGGTTTCTTGTGAGGTGTAGTTGCTAATACCAATTTCTTTACAATTTCTTCAGAAATCAGATTTGCTTGTGAGCCACTATCAAACAAAGTATCAATCTTTTGATGTTTGGAAATAACTTGAATATGAAAAAGTTCATGTCTTTTTCTCTCATGTTCTTCATCAATAACAAATTGAGAAGAATTACTAGTAGATGCTTCAGAATTCTTACCTTTTATAACTCTCGTTGCAATGATTGTTTCATCTCCCGAGTCTGACCCCAAATCTTTCTGAATAGCTGCAACAGTCTTCTTCTTCTTTCCCTCAGACTTCTTTGGTCTCAGCTCTGGATGCAGAATCCAATAGTGCTCATCATCATGCCCCTCCTTTTTACAGTGAGTGCATGAAGCTTTGCCTTTCTGTGCAGTGTTAGCCTTCCTTGTTTTCCACTTCTTCTTTCTTTTCTCAATGCTCTTGCTTACAGTGGGTTGGGATGGTCCCCCAACTTCTGGATTTCCATTCTTTCCTCTAGCTTCTAGATGAGTAGCTTATACAAATACCTCATCTATACTAGTGGAATTAAACATGAGAATGGTATGCCTCATGTCACTGTGTAGACCACCAATGTACTTCAAAATAGTCTTTGGTGAGTCTAATGGGACGCCCAACATCAATGCTCTCTTTCTGAACTCTTGAGTATACCCTTGCACACTTTGCCCTTTCAACTGCTGAAGAGTTTGCCAACTCATCATGGCTTGTTGCATGTAGGCCAATGGATAAAACTGCTTCTTGATTGCAGAAACAAATTCACTCCAGACAGAGATTGTCTTACCATTTTTCTTTATGTCGGCTTGGGTTCTGCCTTCCCAACAAACCAAGGCAATACCTCCTAGGTGTAGGCTTGCTAGTGGAATTTTACTCTTGTCTGAGTTAATGTTCTGTACCCTGCAATACACATCAATTTGTCTAATCTAATTGTCCAACTTTTCGGCATTTAGCTTTCCATCATATATAGGCAAATCAAATTTAACATCTAGCTTAATCAAAGATGCTTTCTTATTATGCATAGGGCTATTAGGAGGTGTGAGAAAGCTTTCCTCTTTCCCTTTTCCTTTTGAGTGGTCATGGGAATGAGACTCGTCTTCTTCTTTATCTTGCTTAGAACCTGATGAATCTTCTTCCTTGTGCTTTCTAAAGTCCCTATACATTTCTTCTACCATAGACTTGATAGCTACGAAACTCTCTAGGAATTGAGGGTATGGCCCCATAGAACCTTCTTCTGACATTGTCCTCCGAGGATAGACTCTCCCAATTTCAAGATTAGTTTCGACCAACTCTCCTTCTCCTAATTTGAGCTTTGATCTAGTGAACATTCAACAGCTAAACCAATACAAGCTTGTCTAACCTTATAGCCTAGAGCTCTGACACTACTTTATCTGATATTCACCCTATAAGTGACAACAACTAAAGATTTATTGTTTAAAGGTATTACAGACTCATGTGCCGGTGTGTGTTCTGTGTTATTGAAGCAACGGATCGATCAGATTGCCAATACACAGACAATAAAATGAAAAGACAGCAGAGAAATACAGTAAGCAAATACAAAGACACGAGAATTTTAATAAGGAGTTCACCCTATTCTCCAGGGCTATGTCTTTGGTCCAGCTCTCAGTGGTGGCCTTGTTTTATTGTGTCTTTAAGCAGAGAATTACAATACAGGGACTCAATGTGAGTTCTCCTGAAGCAGGTTTTCTTGGTAGGGTGGTTCTTGGATTCCCCAAGCCACTTGAGTACACAGACTTCTTCTTCCTACTAGCTCTGTGACCTTCTGGTCTACAATGGCTAGAGCCCAATGTGGTGCTCAGCCCGGACATATTCCTCTATGGGATGGCTCGAATCTCTCAAGCCTCTAGTGCTCGATGTTGGCACTGCTCAACTTGACACTCTGTCTCTTTCTGCTTTTGCTTTACTGCCTTCTTCTCTGTGTATTCCATCCTCCTCTCAGGATTATGGTCTTTCTTTGTCTCGCCAACTTGACTATGTATTCTATTTGTTGTTCATGGCTTTTATCCATTCGATCCAATGCCTGTTCAGTTCCTCTTCTGCCTCTGTCGATTCACCTTCTGCAGCTGCGCTTAGAGTTCCTTGTTTGGTGTCATCATGAACGCTTAGGAAGTAGCCACGTGTCCTCCTCTAAACAGCGCTAGTCTGCTTCGTCGGTTCATTTCTTCAGTTACGTCATGGATGAAGTCTTTCCTCCACCATGGCGGTCAAATGGATTCCAAATCCTTTTAAAATGTGGCATATTCCTTCGTCGATTCCGCTTCCTCCATCGGGCTTGATCTCAATCGTCCGATCTGGGGCCTCCAGATCCGACGCCATACGCACGTCCCGCGCGGTTGATTTGCTCAACCAATAACGCGCGATCAACAACGGTTTTCTCTCACCTTCGCCTATCACGCGTTGATCAATGTACGGGATCGCTCCACTTTCTCCAAAATCATTTACCATTTGAGGGTGCCTCGATCAATACCGCCAGTTTCTCAAGCGCGGGTCTCACCTTGTGCGTTTAACACTTTTCCTTTTCTGCCCGTAGTTCTCCGGTTCGCCATGTGTCCACGTGCTCGGGCTTCCCCCACTTTGGTCCTATTTGCCCAGCGATGCCGCTAATCGCGCATCAAAAAGCTCCTTGTTTTCCTGATCTGGGGCTCCCAGGGGCTACTTTGACCTCCTACACAGTCTCCATGGGCCTTGGCCAGCGCGCTTTGATTGAGGTCCTTGTCGTTCCATGTTCGCTGCCATTGCCACTGGTTCAGGGGTGTTTTTGATCACGGTTCTGAATTCTTTAGAGATTTGTCTCGACCTGATACAATCATGGTTCTTTGACAGTGTTTCATAGATCTGATTCAGATCACCATCTAGCTCAAAGCATGGAATTCAATTCAAGGTACACTGCTGCAGTGCCCGGCGTATGGCAACCTATGCAAAGGAATAAATGCATAGCGAAATGGTTTGCCAGCGCATTGTAATTCGGCAAAGAAATATTTAACATATACGATGAAGGGGTTGGTTCACTCACCGCACTCATGGGCAAGTAAATTAATTTGTTTTTAATATTAGAATTTATATTGAAAA
>APFE030695991.1:0-27293 GCA_000404065.3 Pinus taeda | reverse complement strand
CAATCAGGATAGTTCTCCTTGCCAGTGAGAACTATTCCTACGATAGAGATGATTGAATGCATTCTGTAAAAAAAACTTTTGCTGATAGAAAAAAATACTTTTGCTGATATACAGTAAAATTGTGCTCAAAAGAGCAAAAAGATTTCAAATACTTTTATGTACCATGTTTCTTCAAATCCCTCCAATGTTTATAAAAAGATCCTCATATAATACATCCACCATATTCCATTTTACAAATTCAGTTCATATTTTATTCAACGCATTCAAATATCTACAAACTATTCAATATATATATATATGCTGGTCAATATATATCATTCTACGCATACACCCACAGAGCAGATCATTCTACGCATTCAACGCATACACCCACTGAGCATACACTCAAACCACAGCTTTAATACACATTCAAACCACAGCTTTGAATTAATAACGCATTCAAAAAACTCAAACACTGTTTAATACCAAACGTGCCACCATTATGAAATTCAAACCTCATATATATCACTGATGCGTAACAAGTTGTTGAAATCGTATGAAAAAAAGACTCACAAGACTGAGATGTCGACACAAGGTCAGGTCATCACATGCAAAGCTGTTGTTGCTTGGGAACCAAATAAGCCCCTAGTAATTGAAGATGTCCAAGTCGCACCACCTTAGGCTGGGGAGGTCCGCATAAAGATATTGTATGTGGCTCTATGCCACACAGATGCTTATACATGGAGCAGAAAGGATCTAGAGGGTCTTTTTCCATGCATTCTTGGACACGAAGCTACTGGGGTAGTTGAAAGTGTTGGTGAGGGTGTTACTGAGGTTCAACCTGGGGATCATGTAATACCTTGTTACCAGGCAGAATGCAGAGAATGCAAGTTCTGTAAGCCTGGAAAAACAAATCTTTGTGGCAAGGTTTGATCTGCTACTAGAGTTGGTCTTATGCTAAAGACTCACAAGACTGAGATGTCAAAAAACACGATGCAAACTGCTAAGAGCCAATTCCCGACCTTATGTCTGCAAGTTTTTCCAAGTGCAAACACTAAGAACACGTTGGGCAACAAAGAGCTTCCTAAACAACAGTCTGCATATGGAAAGTGCGTATTAGGTAGAACGGCCAGTTAATTCGAAAGAATACGGCGCAGTCAAGACGTTCCACGTTTTTCACCTTTCTCGGTATGTATTCACCACTTAGTCATCAGCGCTAAAACAGGAATGGTACAGCACTTCTGTCTGGACAGTATGGACAGATGCGCAGTGCTGGAAAGGAATCTGGCAGGGGCAGGTTATTTCAGGACAGAGGCAGAGGTTGAGGCCAGGACAGAGGAGTTACGGGAGCATAATAGCTAAAACAAGGAGCTGGCTCTGATACCATGTCAGGCCAGGAGTAACTCCACTTTGGCAGAAAACTAATACAATTAATTTCATTAGGTAGCTATTGTTATATACAAAGAATGTGACTGCTCAGTTCATCTTCTTGATGACTGTTCACATTCCAAATTCACCCAATCGCAGAGGATTAGGTGTCAACATAATCCACGGGGTTGCTGGTATGGCTCAAAATTGCAACACTTGAACTCGGAAAAGACTTGGCTGGCCTAGGACTCGGGGGTAAAGACAAAAACGAAAAATCTCAAAATATAGTCTGGGTGAACCTGCGTAATTCTTGGCTGGGTATTGGCAAGTCCATCTGAGTCGCAAGTTTAGGGCCAACTGGAAGGCTGGTACTTGATTCAGCTAAGACTCTGCAAGATTCATCAAGACTCGCAAGTCTTGGCCAAGTCAAACTACACTGGTGTGGCTGATTGAGTGGTTTCTTGTGCTGGATTACTTATGCTGAATTATCAATACAGTGAGCAGATTTTATTGAGCAATTGTAGAAATAGAAACTAAGAGGTCATATTTGTGGCTGTAACAAATCTGATATTTAATTTTCAAATCTTTTATATCTTTGGGGATTGCGCCCTTAAGCCTGAAAACATAGTTACCTTGAAGTGCATTATTTCAGTGTTATTGAAGTGAAAACATAGTGCCCTGGCTGAGAGCCTAATTTATGTGTCCTCTGTTGTTGCTATTTCAATTTTGATATTTGTTTGATGAAAACATCTAAATAAAGAACACAAGAAGACTAAGAAAGTTCATAAGCAAATATTAAGGTTAAGAAAAATCTGAATTAATAAGCTGCCATATTACATTTTCCAACATGGTATCAGAGCTAATGTGAACACGAAGGCAACTGGAAGGATTATCTTGTGGACACAAAGAAAGGTTTGCTTGTCAAGGGGAATTATTCATGGAAGAAAGGAAGTAGAAGACCTATTGATCTAGAAGAAGGTTTCTACAGTGAAGAAGATCAAGACTACATCAAGCTCTCATCAAAGGAAGGCTTAAGAGCATTTAATTATGCATGCCCTAGATTCTTCAACATATCTCTGCCTCACGCTTGCATATGACTCAGCTTCCTCCCCTAACCTCCATAAAGTTTATTGTAGACTACTTCACCACAAAAAACAAGCATTTCCTCTCCCAACAAAGATGGGAACTTTATGATGCTCTCTGTCACTCCCCAAAAGCTTTTTGGTGGGCCCTCTTTCCTAGACATCACACCATCTCTCCCACACTTGACCCCAATACCATGTTCTTTCACACCACCTCCCTTTATGATATCCCTGGACAACCCCCAACCTGCATCCCCTCCCCTCCCACGTTATCCCACCTCTTCTCTAATCTAGGAATTAGGAAAGCAACTAGAGTTTCGAGTTACCAACAAAGCAGCGAATGAGGATGGGTTTCGGGCAGAATTCCTCAAGCATGGCATTCAATCACTTGAAGCATATATTACAAATCTTTTTTAACCATGTGGCTTGTTCAGGATTCCCCCCATCCTAGACAAGACACATCATTCATCCAATCCACAAATCTAAGACACTAAAATTAGGCTTCAAGCTAAGGAAAAACCCACAAAGGGAAAACCCAACAATTCTTCTCTTATAGAATTAGATCAAAGTGAGATATCCAAGACCAAGACCAAGTCTACCACAGAGGTTCCTAGTCAAGCCCTCCTCCAAGTCCTCTCCAACGGTCAAAGTCAACGTAGGTCAAACCTGGTCCAATTCTAGTCAACTTCCTGAAATTTCGGTCCTGCAACAGGGAGGCCGAAATTCGACCTGCAGTAGCACAGAAACTTCAACCCGTTCACACCTACAAGTTGTGGAAATCCTAAAATCCAGTCAAACAAGAATATTTTTCTTCTCTGTCTTTTGACTTCTTCTCTTTCCTCTTACTTTAGCTTCTTATTCTCCTTTGTTTAGTTCAAAAGATGCTACTTGTGTGCTTGAATGATCTCCCAAGTAGGTCAAATAACCTCTTCTATATAGTTGTCCAGGAGGTCGAATATGTGGCTCTTGGAGGAATGGGCCGACATGTTCCAAGGAGGGTCGACTTGAAGGTCTTGTGGGCTTATGACACAAATAAATTTTGATTTCTTTTTCTTTCAAATGTGCAAATGGGACATGACTCAAATAAATATTCTTTTTGACTCTTTTGACTCTAAGCATGAAGAATATGCTTTAACAAAAGATAATAAATATAAATATATTAATGATAAGTTTTCATTATGAAGATGGACTCTAGTTACAACTTTGACACTCCCTCTTAACTAGGGAGGTATTCATAACGACTCAACACGATATTCTCAAGTTGAAATATTCATATAAGGTTCAGAATTGATAAGCATCAATGATGATTACATCATCACAACCAGCATTGTCAAACTACCAAGTCCTTGACAAGCATGCTCTATCTCTCCACTAGATTAGAGCACAATGTTGGGAGGCATTAATTTGGACACCACCGCCTCTCAAGGCATATACCCCACCTAACTGTTCCGAAGGTATGACCTCACAGTGACATTTACTAATCCAAGGAAAAGTTTATCCTCTAGACCATTCTTTACCAATTTCATGTATCTAACTTAGGCTATTAATCCTAATCAACCACAATACATGAGTCAAGAAAGTTCGTCCCTGATACTTATCCAATCCACCATTCTTCCTACTAGTGTTCATGCACTAGACTTACAGCAGTTAGTCTTGGCCATAGTACATGACACATGGAGAACACAGTGTCCATTGAAGCATAAAAATTGATAGCTTGTAAGCTTGAATGTAAAAATACACGAGGTATTTTGTAATAATTACTTATTATATATAAAAATGTATAAGTGATGAATGTTACAATGAGAACCCGCATATATATACCCAAGTAGGTGTCCTTTCGTGACTGGGCATGTCTTTTAGAGATGCCTTTTCACTTAACTTAATGACTATTTAACATAATCAATATTTGATTATTTAATATTTACATTATTTTATTTATTTACTTGTTGTGAATTATATTCATAACATAATCCCTTTCTTCAGAAGCTTTTTCCTCAAAGCTTTAATGTTGTCAATTTTCTTAACTTAGTGTTTGTCATTCGACATTTTCTTCACTTAGTGTCTGTCACGCGATGTATATAATCTAGCAAGCGTCTCGTCATGTAGAATCTGTAACAGTCCCTTCGATTTAATTTTATTATTTTATTTTTTTCAAAAAAATATAAAATTTCAAAGTTATTTTAATTTTTTATTATTATTTTCTTTTCAATTTTTTTTATTTTTTTTTAATTAGTAAAATTAATTAAGTTATATAATTGTATAATTGAAATATAATGCATCAGTGTTTAATATGTGACTTCCCAAATCGCGATTCGCTTTTTATTAAAAAGTGTGACGTATCGTAACACCCAACCGACAGAGAAGATCTTGTGTTTAAGGAAATGATATATGAAATTGTGACAGCGTGGAACAAACAATGTGAAACACGAAGAAGTGCTTCTTGTGCTAGAGAGATACGTTTCTTTTTTTAATGTCTTTTTCACTTCTAGCGCCTTTCTCCTCCACCACAATTCCGTTTTGTCCCTTTGCAGCATTGCTTCTATCAGTAATTTCCTCTATTTGTCCATTACTGTCACTTCCAACAGGTTTTTCCTTGTCTCCTTCTATATCCTTCTCTGGAGCTACAATAACAATAACTCCCTCCTCGTAGTCTAGAACACCCTTCTCTTGTCTAGTTGGCTTTATAACGCTGCCTCCCTTACCAATTATACCTCCAATATTTGATCCAACACAAAGTACATGAAAAACTGTTTCGTTGGGTACCATTTCCAAAGGAGGTGGTGGGCCCTGAGATGATGTAGTAGCACATTTTTTTCTCTACCATTGGGCTCTTGGAAACCCCATTCGTAATTCTGCTTTTCAGGAAGCATAACAACTGAAGGTTCCATGGCAGTAAGGAAGAGCACCTCCTCTTTCTTCTTTTGCTCCCAACAATTCGAACTTCGGATCTGCCGATTAGAGGAATTGTTTTGAAATCCTGTAAACATGTAACTGAAATCAGAAAACCCCTTTACAAAAGCAGCACAAGCAGATTTTTGTTCCTGTTGGTCACTGTTATTACACCAATTCTGCTTCAAAGTAGGAGTTCCACATCCTACAGCATGATCAAGTCTGACAGGACGTTGTAATAAATCCTGCCCATTTTTTGTATCAACTTCAGTTACTGATTCAAGATTGATGTTCATGAAAGCATTATGATTTTCCTTCCCGTCCTCATTGATCTTGAAACTAATGTCCATAATTTTATTTTTGATTCCTAGTATTTCCTCCTATACAAGCTCTAACATATCCTTATCTCTGTAGTGGAATTCCTCTGGTGTATTAGCAAATCTGTAGTACTTATGCAACGGTCCTTCTTGCTCTATAGGAGGATTTTCCACAATTTTGCAATGATATTCCTCTAATGTTGATGCTATGTCTGTCACAACCATTCTAAAGGTATTTTGCTTCATCGATTTGGGAGATTTTGGTTTGTGTCTTAACGTTAAAGGCTTCTCATCCTCAGAGTCAACACCATGCATAAGGGAGCCTTCACTGGTGGTTTTGTCGATTGTATTACTTGAAACCTCACATGCAAGGGAACATCATCATCTGAATCATTCTTAGACTTCGCAGACTCTATTTTCATAGATTCATTAGGCTGAATAAATTTGCTAGTAGGCAACAAATTGTGACTTTATATCTCTGGCCAATGTGTTTTATGTAGTTCCTTTTGGCAATATCGACACCTCATGACTTAAAGTTTTTCCATCTTCAAAATCATCAATGTCTTCTTCAAAATTTCCCTGTTGGGTTGTGTTATATTCTTTCCACGACTAGCCCACGTAGTTAACTGGGGGGGTTAGAAGGGGGGCGGAAACCCCCCCCCCCCTCGTTGCGCCAATTGTGTAGCAGGGGGCTCACAGGCGGTTTGAGGGGTACCCATAACCCCACTTTATGGGATTCGGGGCAACGCCTTGGAAAATTTTGGTTTTGGATCCTATGTTAAGTTGGCCAGACCCACCTATGGTTTTGTGCATGATTTTCGCTCATGTTTTTTTGGACGCGATGGTTTTTTTGGTCCATGGTTTTGGATGTGATGGTTTTTGGTCCATGGTATTGGATGCTTCGGCATGTATAAATATGTATTGTAACATTGAAAGGAACATAATGAAAAATCAAGCTGGTAGTCCCTGTTTTGGGATCCAGGGGAAAATCTCTGTGTATATCCGTTTTATGTGTTATGCTCTTGCATTGTTTACTTTCTGTGTTTTAGAATTCGTATGTAGGTAATTTCTGTACGGTGTTAAAACCTACATTCCCTCATAAACTTGAATCAACGCACCAGGTTGGTTGTCTGAGTAAGTTGAAAAGACTTGCTCCTTCTTGGTGGGGATGGTAGCGTTCCTCAAGATGAGAACAGTCATAATCCCACCTGCAATTTCAAGCCCTAATGAAAGGAAAGTAACATCCAAAAGTAACATGTCTTGCACTTCCTCATTGCCCTCCCCACTCAAAATAGTAGCTTGTACTGCAGCTCCATTTCTTGCTTGTTTATCATCATCGGTCTGTGAAAGACTCTCAGGTGATGCCTCAATAAAATGTTTCCCTCCACCATGTTCAAAGTACTTCCTCCAATGAGGAATCTGGAATTCCTTGCTTTTCTTCTAACATAATGTTCTTGCAAGACACATTTTCATCATGCTTCTCTGCATTACACTGATCAATTTCAACCCTCATCAAATCCGATATTTGTTCTAGTTGTCCAATATTCTTTTGGCTAACTGTTTCAATATCAGTGTGACCCCCAATCTTACTGTTTTCTGTACTCTGCAATGTATTTGGCATGTCTTGGATTTTCTCTGGCATATCAACCTCCATTGAAGTGTCTGCAACATTTTCTTTAACAACTTCTCCTAAGCTTGGGACGTCATCTTTATCATTTCCATTTAGCTCATCATCTTTTAACTGCAGTGTCTTACTTTGGTCTTACAAAGCATTACCAGCATCATCTTTCTCTTCTGAATTATCTAAGAAGTCATTCTCTTCCTCCAAGGGTAGACCATTGCTTTCTAAGACTGTGTCCTCAATGGGAGTATCATCTTCAGTGCCTTGTTCTTCCATCTTGACTTTTTCCATAGCTACAGCATCTTCTATTTTACCTTCTGAAATTTTGGCTCAAGAATCTTCTACGACACTCTCATCCACATCAAGATTAGCTTCATCGAAATCATTATCTTGATCTAGATCATCTTTATTCACATCAAGATCATCTTTATCCGAATCCTCATCTTGATCTGTATAAGATTCATCGGAATCATCATCTAGATCATCATCCTTGTTATCACTTTCTTTTCGATATGCTTTAACTTTTGCATATGATTTTTCTAAACATTGAAATGCTTCTTGAATTTTACTAAAATTCTCCATGGATTTTGGACATGAACATAATGACATATTGTGCGGCAAACTACGCTCAAAGACTCGCATGATTATATTGTGCACCATGGCTTTGATACCGCTAAAGCATAAAAACTGATAGCTTGTAGGCTTGAATGTAAAAATACACAAGATGTATTTTGTAATAATAATTTATTATATATAAAAATGTATAAGTAATGAATGTTACAATGAGGACCCGCATATATATACTTAAGCAAGTATCTTTTCATAACTGGGCATGTCTTTTAGACATGTCTTTTCACTTAACTTAATGACTATTTAACATAATCAATATTTGATTATTTAATATTTACATTTATTTTATTTATTTACTTGTTATGAATTATATTCATAACATCCATCCTCACTCCCTCTCAACGAGGGAGGAGATATCCATAAGCCCAAGCTTGTCTCAAAAATACTCAAGCTTTCCCTTAAGAAGAGGCTTTGTCAATATATTAGCTACTTGTTCATCAGTAGAGATATAATGTAGCTTTACAGCTCCATCCTGCACCATGCTTCCAATGTAGTGGTATTTGATCTTGATGTGCTTTGACCTCGCATTGAAGATCAAGTTCTCTGACAACTTTATGCAGCTTTGATTATCACAACATATTGTAGTTGAATCCAATACTCCTTCAAACAAATCTGCAAGCAACTTGCGGAGCCAAATTGTTTCACGACAAACTTCACTTGCTGCCATATATTCAGCTTCAGTAGTACTTAGCACAACTGAGTCTTGTTTTCTACTCACCCAAGAAACCATAACGGATCCCAAACAAAAGCAACCACCAATAGTCATTTTCCCATCATCAGTGTTGCCTGCACAATCAAAATCAGTGTATCCTAGTAATTGAATCTCATTTTGTCAGACCAGGCAGTAACTCCTCCAAATCAATTCACATTTATTCATTCAGGTTGGTCTTTATTATATACACGAGGGAGAGACTGTTCACTTCATCTCCCAGTGACTATTCATATTTCTTATTATTTATTTACATCAGTTACACTTATTCACCCAATCCTGATGATTAGGTGTCAACATTCCCCCCCCTTAATCTAAAGGAATGTTGGTGAGTCCAAGCATCGTTCTAAATCGTTCAAGCTTTTCTCTTCCAAGCGCTTTGGTGAAGACGTCTACAATTTTCTCATTAGTGGAACAATGGCGAAGATGGATTGTTTTGGCCTCAACATGATGTCAAATCAGATAATATTTAATATTGATGTGATTTGTTCAATCATGGAACTTTAGGTTCTTGGCCAACTTTATTGTTGAGGTATTGTCAATCATGAGTGGAGTTGATTGTTCTTGTTTTACCTGCAAATCTTCAAGAATTTTCTTGAGCCACACAGTTTCCTTTGTTGCCTCAGCTGCTACCACATATTCTGCTTCTGTTATGGAATCTACTGGAACTGATTGTTTGCGTGATCTCCAGGAGACAGCTCCTGATCCAAGACTCATAGCATAACCTGAAGTAGATACCCCAATTTCTTTGTCTCCATCGAAGTCTGAATCACAAAGATCCAATCAAGCTGAAGTCATCCACCTGTGTATACTTGATTCCAAAGTCTTGAGTTCCCTTCAAGTACCTTAGAACTCTTTTTGCAGTAGACCAATGTCCCTCACAAGGCTTTTGCATAAATCTGGAGAGGATTCCAATAGTAAATGAAATGTTTGGTCTGGTAGTAGTTAGGTAATTGAGACTTCCTACAAGTTGTCTATACTTTGTTGCATCCTCAAATTCTTTTCTTTCTATGGATGTGAGCTTTAAGTTTTCTTCCATTGGAGTAGTAAGAGGATTGCATTCTGTCATGCCAAACCTGTTCCACAGATCTCCAATGTACTTCTTTTGAGAAAGAAATATGGACCTTGGATGTTGAGTTACTTCAATACCAAGATCGTAATGAACATAGCCCAAATTAGTCATTTCAAAACCTTTCTTCAATTCCTTCTTTATGGATGTAATGTAGCTTTCATTGTTCCCTGTCATCAAAAGAATATCTATATATACCACAAGATATACATTGTTTTGCCAACTTTCTTGACAAATAAAGTTGCATCATCAAGATCATAATGTTTGAAATTGAGTTTCAGAAAATGCTCAGTTAGTTTTTCCTACCAGGCTCGCGGTGCTTGTTTGAGGCCATACAAGGATCACAAGTTTGCATACTTTATGTTCATGTCCTTTCACAGCAAATCCTTTAGGCTGGGACATAAAAACATTCTCTTTTAAATCTCCATTCAAGAAAGCAGTTTTTACATCCATTTGATGGACTTTCCAACCATTCTGAGCTGCTAGTGCAAAGAGTGTCCGGATGGTGGCCCATTTTGCAATGGGGGCAAAAGTTTCCTCATAATTGACCCCTTCCTTCTGTGCAAAACCTTTTTCCACAAGCCTAGCTTTGTGCTTGTCAAGGGAGCCATCAGCTTTGTACTTGTTCTTGTAGACCCACTTGCAACCAATTGGTTTGGTTCCTAATGGAGGATCAACCAGCTTCCAAGTGCCATTCTTTATGAGCGCATCATACTCCTTTTGCATTGCTTCTTTCCATTCATCATGAGAAGCAGCTTCTTGAAAGAAGTTGGTTCAAAATCTGTAGACAAATTCAATTCACAATCATAAGAAACATCCATATCAACAGGTGAATTAGAGTCATCTACATCACCTTCATTTTGCCGGTTTGAATTTCTAGTTCTTGTTTTTCCAACCTCATCAGGATGAACACTTTCAAGTGTCTTTGTCAGCCACTTTGGAGGACCTTTCTCAGATGATCCAAGCTGTTCGATTAATTGAGTTGGGACTGAATCAAGATTGAGTCTCCCAATTCTATCAATCACATCACTTAAAGCATCATCCGTTGTTGGACTTTCATGCAGGGGAGAGAGTGCTTCAGAAGAAGATTCCATAGGTTGATCTAGTATAGGAACCCCCCCCCTTCAAAATGTGGAATCTGATTATCAAATTCTTGAAATACTTTTGCATTTGCGAATCTGTCCAAGCGATCAAGTTGCCACTCAACAACATTGTCAGTTTTGGATGATTCAAGAAAGATTACATCTCTAGATACAACAAACTTTTTATTAACTTCATCATAGAGACGGTATGCTTTGGAGCTGTTTGAATACCCCAGGAAGATACACTTACGACTTCTTGCACCAAGTTTATGTCTATGTACCTTTAGCATCAAGGCATAACAGGTGGAACCAAAGACCCTGAGATGCTTTACCGAAGGAATGTGCCCATACCACATTTCATAGGGAGTCTTGTTTCTAATAGCATTAGATGGACATCTATTCTTTATATATGCAGCACATAGAACAACATCAACTACACCATTATGTTGGGGATTATAAGGCACGGTTGTTTGATGTTTGATCCCATGTTGGTGAAGATAGTTTTCAAATTCATTTGAAGTGTATTCTTTTCCATTATCACTGTGAATAGAGCCAATATGAGATTGTGCATCATTTTCAATCCATTTATAAAAGTTCTTGAATGTTTGAAAAGCATCAGATTTGTTCTTCAATACATAAACCCAACACATTCTGGTGTAGTCATCAATAAATGTCATCATATATTTATTTCCATTTGCAGAAGGAACAGGCATTGGACCACATAAATCTGAATGAATGAGTTCAAGTTTTCTATGTGCTCTTGAATGTGAATCATGAAAAGACTGTTTGTTATGCTTTCCTAGAATGCAAGCATCACATTGCTTAAATTTCTTAGGAATTATAGGCAAACCAACAACACCATTTTTCTTCAACAAGCAAAGGCTGTCATAGTTCAAATGTCCAAATCTAGCATGCCATAATAAACTTGATGGAAATGTACCTTCTTCATAATGAGAATTGTATGAGAAATGTTGTGTACGAGAAGAGGTACCTTGCAGCTTGAGAAGCCTTTCTTCTTCTATTCCCCTCATGACAAGTGAGTGGTCAGATGCTTTTCTCACCTCAAACTTGCCATCAAACATATGAATGGAGTGACCTTGTTGGCGGATGTGAACCAAGGACAGCAAGTTTCTCTTCAGTTGTGGGAGATATAGAACATGATGCAGAAGAAAGTCAGGAAGACTAGGCAATTTAAGCCTAATTGTGCCAAGCCCTGATGGCTTGAGTTTTGATTGGTCTGCAAAGTATACTGCTCCATCAACATTCTCAATAAATTCTTCAAAAAAATCTTTTCTATGAGTCATGTGGCAAGTTGCTCCTGAATCAAGCAACCAATCATTTTTCCAAGAAGCAAGCGAAGCATGAACTAAGTCTTCATTTACTCCAATATTACAGTGTGCCACAACATAATGAGCGGATTCAGGTGCTTTACCTTTGTCTATGTCATTAGTTTTACCTTTGGGTTGGTTTCTTTGCTGCTCAATTTTGTCCCAAGGTATTTTGCATGTAGAGGTATCATGTGATCCATTTCTTTTGCAGCGTATGCAGTGCAAATCTGACTTTTCTCCTTGAGAGTGTCTGCCCCCCCTACCTCTGAAATATCTTCCTTTTCCTTTTCGACCACCTCTTCCTCTAGAAGAATCTTGGGCAAGACTCTTTTCTTTATGAGCAAGGCACATAGCCTCCTCAGAAGATTCAGGGGTTGTCTTCTCTCCAAAAGCTTTCTCTCTTTCAGCAATTTTTTTCACAAGAAAGTCAAAGGTAATATCTTTGAGATTTCCATTTGCTTGCAATGACTCAAGATAATTGGAGTAAGTAGGATAAAGTGCCTTGAGAAAAGCAATAAGAGCAATATCCAATTCAACCTTAGTTGCTTTGATATCATGCATTATAGATTTTACTTCAGATGCAAGAGCAAGAGGATCATTATCTTGTAATTCAAGAGTGAAGAGTTTAATTCGGAGTTGAACAACTTCAAGTGCAGAATGTGAGTCATAGAGTTCTTTTAGCCTTTGTAAGGCTTCAAAAGCAGTTGAATATGGCGAAATATGGAGACTCACCTCTTCACTTACAGACACTGCAATTAATGCATAGGCTTTGTTGTTCTTATTTTCCCAAATGGCGAAATCTTCGTCTGAGGTAGGTTGTTCTGGCTTTTTGTCTCCATCTTCTCCAACACATACTCCTTTCCACAACTCATTGAAAATGAGGGTGTGTTGTATCTTTCGGGACCACTCAGGATAGTTCTCCTTGCCAGTGAGAACTACTCCCACAATAGATATGATTGAATGCATTGAAAAATTTGTCAACGATTGACTGAAATCAACAATATCGGAACAACTATAATTCCAAGATAGTGAGACAATTAAACAATGGCATTATATATACCAGCTTTTATGTATTTGAAATACTGTGTTTTGGAAAAATCCTTTAAGTACCAGTGTTTTATATACCAAAGAAAACAATGGCATTATATATATATATGAAACACTGCGATGCCACAATTTAGTTTGTGTCATTGCACTGATATGAATTGCCCTTTTTTAGACCACTCTAATTGATCCCATTCACTTGCCCTCCCATCATAATGGAAAATAAAAATCGTAAAATTTCCAAAAAACTTGGAAACAGCGGTATTGACAATATCTTTATGTGAAAACCCAACAGTGAAAACCACAGGGTACTTTTGCTTAAATGGAAAATCCTTACTAAGCTTACCCCACAATCTGTGGAGGTACAAATCAATCTCGGCCTTTATATTGATGCGACCATGATATGCACTAGGTTCCACGGACCTGCTCTATGTCTTCAAGAATTTCATACAAAGATTGAGCCTGGACACCAACAGCGACAGCCTTCCCTTCGCCTATATCTCAACACTCGTTGATTTAGACAAATCGGACCTGCTGAATAATCTTCGTCAATTCAGTTCAGCCATTGAAGGCAAAACCGCCATCATAAATTCAGAGTTGGGCTTTTTAATGCTGCTCAGGCTCGTAGCAGGTTGCCCTGTGTCTTCTCATCACAATGTGTCCGAATGGGTGTAAATCTCTGGGGCATGCTAGCTAAAGCCGACAACATCCAAAAGGGAGGTTGGCTGGCGTGGAGCAGGTCAAGCAATGGAGCGCTGATACAACAGTGTGGTGACAGCTATGGGAAGAACAATAGCGTAAGTTTTTCAGTTTGGTGATCAGCATGGAAAGAGCAGCAGTGTATGAAGGGAGGCCAGCTAGCAATATTTACCAAGAACAACGGTTGGAGGGCGGTCTATTGAGAGAAAATGTCAAGCAACTGACACCACAACGTTTATATGGGCAGCGTATTATATGGTGCAGCGCTTTTAAATGCAAAGCAGAGGAGCAGAGTTTCGTATGCAAGGTTGAACATAGGCAGAATAAGGAGTTACAAAGCAGAGAAAAGCCAAAAATGGCGTTGGCTCTGATACCATGTCAGACCAGGCAGTAACTCCTCCAAATCAATTCACATTTATTCATTCAGGTTGGTCTTTATTATATACATGAGGGAGAGACTGTTCACTTCATCTCCCGATGACTATTCATATTTCTTATTATTTATTTACATCAGTTACACTTATTCACCCAATCTTGATGATTAGGCGTCAACACATTTCCTGCAACATATCTCAAACAATGATGCAAGGTTCCACAAAGATATCTCAATATATGTTTTGTCATTATCCAATGATCATGTTGAGACTACATCTGAAACTCACTTAGAGTATTTACTGCATAACATATATCAGAATGGGTGTTCACTAAGTACATTAGAGAACCAATCATCTGCTTGTATGATGATGGGTCAACAAGGTTTGAGTATGAGCTTCTCAACTTCTTCAAATTTCTTATCACATTCCTCTCTACAACTGGACCTTTATGCTTTGCATTATATTGGTAATTCAATTCCCTTTTCAAAAGATACAATCCTCATAATGTGAGGTAGACCTTAGTGATTTAGTCTTTTTCCACAGAATATACAGAGTCTCAACCTTTTATTTCCAAAGAAGAATCATAGATCTTTGGTCCCTTCCAAATTCCACAAAAAAAATTGATTCTTATTGCATAGAGGTATAAAGGAACTCAGCATTTCCAAGAGATATGTCATAGATAGCTTGTTCCATAGAAATATAATACTTCACATTGTTTAGTGATGTCTCAGAAATATATTTTGTTTAGATATTGCCTCAGATTTCATTGTCTATGTTTAGTCTCCAAGAGCGAGTAGCCTTGTCTACTATTTTGGATCAAATATGTGTGTGTCGATGGGCTCCAAATGAGAGATGCAGTGAACTGATGCTTCTTCACATGGTTCCAAAAAGAATAAAGTTTGGTTCTACAATAGTTCGGTTTGTCAATAAATCCAGATGCCTACGTTTGATTTGTCACAGAGATAATGCCTACCTTTGATTTGTCACAGAGATATCATTACCCTCCATGCTCAAACTAGTTCTTTTTTTCTTTAAATTTGAATGTTAGAGATGAGGCTTGATATGGTTTGTATTTCTACAAACTTCAAATTTGGATACCTTCGAAGCAGATATGATACAATTCAGTCCATAGTGCCTTAGAAACTTCGCATATAGTGCCACATGAGATTTGTATAAACCTCAAAGAATATTGAGTGCAAACTTCTGCCTTCTTATCCACTTAAGCAAGGGTTGGCAGAGATCACTTATTACTTTTGTTTTTGTCCTTTAATAGTCCTTATTCTTCTTCGTCTTGGATATAATATGAAGTGCTTCATATTTATAAACTAAGAGAAGTATGACAGAACTCGATCCAGGTTTCAGAGGTATAAAGCCATATGTATTATTCCCACAAAAACATAGTGTCTCTAATTGCATGGCTCCAACAAACTTTAGTGCCTTTGTCTTCTTGATTGAGATGTGTGTTCAATCAGCTCTTTGTAGTCCTTCAATCTAGCTTCTATGGAACTTGGACCATTGGATCTAGCTTCATAGGATTCATATCCACATGTAGAAACTTTGAATCACAGAGATGGCTTCATTTGAGATAACTTGGATCTAATGCAAAGGAACCATCAGATGCCACTGCTCTGTAATTGTTTCTAGCTCTGATACCATGTAGAGAAACCAAGTGCATAGAGTTTAATAATTTATTCCTCTTCTTGATAATTACTTGTCAATGTTAAATCTTTTCTCATTACTTCTTATCTGTTCTTCATCAAGCAAGTATACAAATGTTTAGTCTTTCGAGAAAGAAATAAAAGAGACGGGAGACATCAAAATTAGGCTTCAAGCTAGGGCAAAACGCACAACGAGAAAACCCAAAAATCCTTCTCTTATAGAATTAGATCAAAATGACATATCCAAGACCAAGACCAAGACCAAGCCTGCCATAGAGATTCCAAGTTAAGCCCTCCTCTAAGTCCCCTACAATAGTCAAAGTCAACACAAGTCAAACCTAGTCCAATTTTGGCCAACTTCCTAAAATTTTGGTCCTACAACAGGGAGGCCAAAATTCGACCTGCAGTAGCATAGAAACTTTGGCCTGTTCACACGTGCAAGCTATGGAAAGCCTGAAATTCAGTCAAACAAGAATATTATTCTTCTCTCACTTTTGACTTCTTCTCTTCCCTCTTACTTCAGCGCCTTCTTCTCCTTCATTTAGTTCATAAGATGCTACTTGTCGTGTGCTTGGATGATCTACCAAGTAGGTCAAACTACCCTCTTATAAATAGTTGTCCAGGAGGTTGAATATGTGTCTCTTGGAGGACTGGGCCAACTTGTTCCAAGGAGGGTTGACTCGAAGATCTTGTGGGCTTATGACACAAAAATAAAGTTTGATTTCTTTTTCTATCAAATGTCCAAATGGGACATGACTCAAATAAATATTATCTTTTACTCTTTTGACTCTAAGCATGAAGAACGTGCTTTAACAAAATATAATAAATATATCAATGATAAATTGTCATTATGAAGACTGACTCTAGTTACAACTTCAACAAATGGCTTTCTAAGGGGCTCGAGAATCGATATCTCAAAGCGAACGAACAAGCAGGCTTCTGCCCAAACTACCAAACAATTGATCATACCTTCACCCTCAAAACCATCATTGAGGAGGCCCGCCATTGCTCTTGACGGGTTTACAGTTGCTTTGTAGCTTTCCAAAGAAAAAAAATTGACACAATTCCGAGGGAGGCATTATTCCAAAGACTCTACAACATTGGCATATCAAAGACCCCCTTAACTATTATCATGAGACTCTATGAATCAATCCTGGGGCGCCACAAGACGGCCCATGGTATTGCAGACTTCAATATGAGTACCCGTTTGGTAAAGCAAGGGTGTTCCCCTCTCTCTAAATCTCTTTTGGATTTATATTGATGAGCTCGAGTCTTTCCTCCATGAGCAAATATAAGCAGGTGACAATTGCCTATTGCACCATGTTTTGATCTCCTTGCTCTTCTTCATTGATGACTTGGTCTTGTTGGCATCTACTCCTAAGGATTATAAGGACAGATTGATGTATTGGCCAGTTTCTCTGACCTTCGACAGCTAAAAGTCAACCTAGGTGAAACCAAAGGTTTTAATCTTCAATGCCTCAAAGAACTCTATTGGAGACCTATACTTCTACTACCACGGGACAAAGATTAAGATCACCACATCTTTCACCTACTTGGGTGTATTGTTCCCAAGGCCCAAATTTGGTATGCAGTAGGCACTCCAACCTTGGCTCAATAGAGATTATGGTTCCCTAGCCCTCATTGAGCGACAGTGCCTCTCGGCACAATTCTAAGACATCTAGTCCAAGCTCCACCTCATGAAGGCCATTATCAGACCTACAGTCCTCTATGGCTCTAAGATTTGGGGACCCATTTTACTACAATGAGATTGGGCCACAATGGAGAGAGTCCAATCCATGTTGGTCTAGCGTATCATCCGCTAAAAACACACAATTTCATAGCCCATTATTCAGGCAAGGTTCGGAGTCCACCCATTTCACCTTGAAGTCCTTTTCCGCTTGGTCTCTTTCCTACATCAAGTCAGGGCATATAGAGATTCTGCTATCGAGAGAGAGAGAGAGACTATTATCGTATACTTTGTTCTTTAGAGGATATCGCTTTAGATACCCCCTCAGGTCATGCTTGTGGATGGTTTCCAGAGGCATCTTGGTTCCTTTAGTCGATGACCATCTACCTAGAGCACTTTCCACCATTTTGTTTCTCCCTTAACAGACTAGCACATATCACTTATTGACACAACAGATACTGAATCAGGCCATTAGAGAGGATACCTACAAATTATACATTTAGGTCACTTGGACATCCCCCTTGACGAGCCTTGGCTCAAAGACAAGGTTGCACTCAGTCAAGGACCCACTGGAACAGCTTCAAGTTGGGTCCAATCAACTTTGGGTGGAGACGGGTCACCATATACCACGATCTGATAAGGTACTACCAATTGTGTCACCTATTTGAGCCAGAGACCAAGATGCGCCTCATTTTTTAGTGCCCCATACACTATGAGATCGGAGGACAATATCTTTGCCTATATAGAGAGTTCAGAGGATCCCTCTCTAGCTTCTTCCGATATCCTAACCAAAGACGGTAGCCCTCTTCATTAGGGAGATATTTAGACACAGATCTCAAATCCTACATACCCCACCTCACTCAGGGACAATTCAAAGGATCACATCATACTTTCAAGTTGATCCAGTTGATTGGAGCAATAAGCAATGCACTGAGTTCCAAGGTATTTCAAATAGTAGAGCAATGAGATCTTGCATCTGCCCTCAGCCTCCTGTTGAAATTTGGTACCGGAGGGCAGGTGGTTCCTTAAGGCTTTGATCTTTGGCCTAGGGAAAAGTGTCCAAAAGAATTTAAATCTATTTCAGCCATAGATCTAAATCTATTTCAGCGATTGGATTAGGGATCACCCAAAAGTCACTTAGGGTTGGATTAAGGGAGGAAAAGGAGGAAAAAGATCATTCATTCTTTCATGAGCAGATTGAGAGAAAGAGAGCAAGAGAGCAAGGGAAATTTCTAGACAAGGAGGAGAAGGAGGCAGCAACTTGGCACACATACCAAGGCAGCATTTAAGCAAATCCTTACAGCTGAATGAGCAAGCAGAAAAAGGCAGATTTTTGCTGAGCAAACAGTAAAAGGCAGATTTGTTTTTGCACAGAAATCGAGGCAGCTGATTTTTTTTGCATAGAAATCGAGACAACTGATTTTCTGCACAAAAATCGAGGTCTGTCTGTACAGTCCGTACACCCGTACAGCAGTTTTCCAGCTTGACTGTGAGGCAGGAAAAAGAGATAAGTTGTAAATTTGGTTGTTGATTTTCTGCTGAATACTTTCTCACTGTAAAAAGGCATTTTCCAGAAATAAAGAAGAGCTCTCAAACTGGTTTCTCCAAAAGTTGTAGGGGGTTTTTCCAGGGTCACATTGATCAAAAATCACAGTGTTCAAATGTGTTAAATGACTGTTTGTTACTGCTGATTTTTTTTATTTCTGCATTTTCCAGCATTCTGAAAAATTTCCAAAATTAAATTTATTTTTTTTCAGTTGTTAAATGTATGGATATGGGAAAGGGCATTTAACTATATGGGAGAAATAAGGTGAAACTGAAAACCAGGGTGGGAAAATAGAAATTTTTACATGGTATCAGAGCTTGAGTGCTGAAGTGCAGTTTGAGACAGCAAAGAAGAAAAATTACAGCTGCTGATTTTTCACTCAGAAAATTCCAGAACGCTGATTTTTCACAAACAGCAGTGCTATTTTTCAGTTTTAGCACAACAGGATGTCATTGTGATTGAGGGTGGAGGATAGGTTGGATGGGCATACAAATTAAAGCGTTTGGAAGGAGAGAATGCAGAGTATCTTTGAGGAGGCAGAAGTCTGGGATATCATGGTGCATACCACACAGAGCCTTGTTGTGGTGCCTACTGATGCTACTCAGTTGGCTGCTTATAATAAAAAGAACAATAAGGGTAAGAGACTGATTTTAGACAGAATCAAAGACCATTGCATTCCTCATGTGAGAGGAAAGAGCAATGCCCATGAGATGTGAACAACTTTGTCCAATCACTACCAGAGTACCAATCAGAACCAGAAAATGGTCCTGAAAGAGAAGCTGAAGAACATTAAGATGGGTAATGATAGTGCAGCTGGATATCTCACAAAGATTACTAATGTGAGAGATGAGTTGGCAGTAATTGGAGAGGCCATTCAACCCACTGAGTTGGTGCGGATTGCAGTGAATGGCTTCCCCCGTTCATGGATGAACTTTTATAATGGGGTTTGTGCACGTGAGACCCTTCCCACATGGGAGAGGTTTTGGGATGATTGCATTTAGACAGAGATTAGGAAAGGTCAGCTTGGGGCAGCCAAGCCAGTTGAGCGAGATGAGGATGTAGCACTATCAGCAGGAGGCAAGAAAGGCAAAGGGAAGAAGCAGGCTTCCACAAGCAATGGTGGGGGAAAATGCAAAAGTAAAGGTAAACACGGTAACACAGAGAAGGAATATTCCAAGGTGAAGTGTTGGAATTGTCAAAAGATGGGACACTATGCAGTTGTGTGTCCGGAGAAGAAGAAGAAGAAGGGGAAGAACCAGAGCATGGTAGCTTCAGCAGAGGTTGAGGACTTTGCAATTCGTTTTGACCGGGAGTTTGGGTTCACTGTGTATGAGTCCTCTAATGCAGGATCACCTACCACACAGGTTCAGAGGGAGCATGCTTTTCCCTCTGTTAGCGGAGCATTTTCGGGTATCTGGTATGTGGACAGTGGGGCTTCACGTCACATGACAGGAGTCCGTGAGTACTTCTCTGAGCTTTCAGAGAGTGGCACTTATATAGAGGTAGTACTCAGTGATGACAGAGTTGTTAGAGCTGTCGGGGTGGGGACATTGACATTTTAGAGGGAGTCCAAACCTCCCTTGAAGGTGACAGATGTTCTTTATGTGCCAGGGATGAGGAAGAACCTCATATCCATCTCAGCTTTGGAGGACAGAGGGTATGAGGTACTGTTCAGGGGAGCACAGGTGTTGATGTATCCCAGGGGCACTCCAGCGGATTCAGCTAGAGTGATAGGTGTATGCCATGCAAAGGTGTACAAGTTTGCATTCCAGTCCCTTGTGGCATTGAGCAGTAGTACCAAGAGAAGCGCTAGAATTTCTGAGCTATGCGAGATTTGGCACTGCAGGATGGGACATATGTATCATAGAGCCTTGAGGACCTTGTGGGAGATCACTACAAGTGTGCCATATTTCAGTACTGATCACTTTGATACTTGCAGAGGGTCTGTGATGGGCAAGTTTGCCAAATCCCCTTTTCCCAGCAGTGACAACAGAGCGACTGGGTTACTTGATTTCATTCGTTCTGATGTGAGCGGTCAAATGTCTCATGTTTCCTTTAGTGGATATGAGTACTATGTTTTATTCATTGATGATCACTCCAGGAGGACCTGGATTTGTTTCTTGAAGACCAAGAGTGAGGTCTTCGAGCGGTTTCCGAAGTTTAGAGCTCTTGTGGAGACATAGACAGGTCGGAAGATCAAGTCCCTGAGGTCGGACAATGGGGGAGAGTACACCCTTGGAGAGTTTGTTGATTATTCTCCAGAGGCAGGTGTTAAGAGGGAGTTCATTATTCCCTACAACCCCCGGCAGAACGGGGTTGCGGAGAGGAAGAACAGATCCATCGTAAGGGCTGCCAAAGCCATTTTACATGATCAGGGGTTGCCATTGTTCTTATGGGCAGAGGCCTGCAACACAGTTGTTTACTTGCAGAACAGGAGTCTGCATCGTGCCTTGGGGCACATGACTCCAAAGGAGGCTTTCTCTGGGAAGAAGCCTGATATTGGTCATCTTCGTATTTTTGGGTGCATTACATACTCCTACATACCCAAGGAGAAGAGGACCAAACTAAAGCCCACTGCAGAGAAGGGTATCTTTATGGGCTACAGTGAGACCTCAAATGCCTTTCAGATTTACATTCCTGCACAGAGGAGAGTTGTTGTTAGGCAGGATGTGAAGTTCGAGGAGGACAGGGCCTTTAGGAGGTAACGAGAGTTAGAGTATCTGGATTAGCTAGACCCTCAGCAACAGTTGAGTCAGTCGCAGGGATCCAGTGGGCAGGGATCAGGAGGATTAGGAGGTACATATATGAGGATGTCAGGTCTGTCAGTGAGCAGTGCCTCGCCGAGCCAGAGCGGTGGTGCTCCGAGCAGTTCACTAGGGAGTCCACTGATGGACATCACACATGGTACCTCAGCTTCTACAGGTTTAGGTGCAGGAAGGAGGACAACAGACAGACAGACAGGAGTTCAGGCCCTTGATGATGAGGAGGAGGAGTTTCATTCTCCAGTGGGAGAAATGCGCTTAGGGAAGAGGAAGCCCAAGTGGCTTCAGGACACCTTGAGGGATGCCACATCTGTTGCTGAGTTGAAGAGGTCGGTCAGAGAGTGTTACACAGTAATTTGTCACCATTGGTCACCGTCCCTGTTACCCCTGTTTTCGTACATTGGAGGATACATTCCGGGACTTGTGAGCAGTGACATAGCCTAAAAACACTTGCATTATGTTCCCCTGAGTATGTACTTCATGTTCCCTGAAGACACCTTCTGCAAATTATCCCTGAAAAGTGCCCTTTTTCCATTGGCGCAAGTACACAGTGTCTTATCCGCGCCAATCACTGAGATCCTCAAAAAGGGGCGCGCCCATTGGCGCTCTGTCCTAGAACAACACTCGCGCCAACTAAGTTTGGTAATGATTTTTGGTAGACGCGCACCCATATGTTTTTTCCTTTCAGATCATGAAGTCTTTTGAAGGAAAAAATCCATCTGATAGAGGTCGAGAGTCATCATCTATCCTTGACATCTATCCTCAGTAGCTTTTCGGAGATAATGTCGATCCACAATGGGCATCCTGGTGCATTGAATATTCCTCCCTTCTCCATTTATAAAAGTCTGTCCTCATGCATTAGACAAGCTAGTTCTAGGAGTTCTGGACTAATGCTAGTTGTGATTATGCTTGTCTGGAGTGATAGTAAGAGTCTTGAAGCATAGGGAGGTTATGCTGCTGGAATCCTGAGAGAGAGAAGGTCTATTGCAAGGCATACATAGCTGTTCGCCCAGCCAGAGAATAGGTTCAACGTCAGAACCTTGGTTGTATCTTTCTCTGCCTATTATTCATTAATAAACGACTGCTATTATGGTTCCAATCTCATTGCCTATTATGATGTTTGATTTATTTCCTTTCTGACTGAAATATAGTTGTACTTTGGTAGATTTTATGCTTGTAGTTGTCTCGGTCTTTGCATGTGCAGGTGTCCATTCACGAGGATCGCTAGGTTTGTGACCTACTGAAGCAAGGGAGCCGGAGGGTCAACTCTACTTCGACATTTGCGTTGGATTCCAGGTTGGTCTTCGTAATCCACATTTTAGTATACAACTAGGAACTTGCGTAGCAGTGTGAACTGATTGTTACTAGACCCATTTTGGGCTAGTGGGATCTCCTCTGTCCGCAGAGGGGATTTACCTGTTCAACAATTTGGCGACTCGGCTGGGGAGAAGCTATTTGGAGTTTGTCTTGCATGTTAGTTTTCTCTTGCTTGCCTGAGTTAATGAGCTTTCTGGGTCAGTTTTAAAATTGTTATTTGTTGTTTGATCCTTCTGAGCACTGTTGGCCCGACCCTGGTTTGTCTCGGTTATTTTTTGGGTCAGCAAACGCAGTTGGCGCGTTTTTTCTTTTGACAGTCGCGCCAGTTGGCGTGGTTTTTCCTTTGACAGTCGCGCCAATTCCTGAATAGCACAAGTTGCAGATTCACAGTCGCGCCAGCTCTGTGAATTTTTCCAGTTTGTTAGTTGAAAGCTCCTTAAACTCGAATTTTTGTTTTTTTATATCTTTTGCAGCTCCTGAAAGTGTGTTAGACCTTTGTCTGACTAGTTATTACTTTTATCCTTCAGTTGTTTGCTTATTTCTATCGATTTTGTATCCTAGCCCTAGAACACCTAGTGGATTTGCATGTCGAGCCTTTTGTGGGAAGTTGTGGTTTGATAATCCAGTCAACTTTTTGGTTGTTTTCCGCACTCATCTAGTGGTTGTGAACGTTTGGTATTCTATGCTTCGAGTGATTCACTTCTAGCTTGTTTGGATTTTGCTTGACTTCATCTGAACTTAGATCACATGGTTCATTGAAAGTCTTTGTGTTTTTCCTTGCTTTGACAGGTCATCTTGATGTTTTAGAATTGGTTCTATTTCCATTGAGTGAATTGTGTTTGTTTGCACTTGTGAATATCTCTTGAGGTTTGTTAAGTGCATTATGCTATCTTAAAAGAAAGAAAAACAAAAGATCTTTTTGCATTATATTAATTAGCATTTATTGTTATTTGTTGCTTTTAAAAAGAAAAAGAAAAAAAACTTTCATTTCTTGTTATTAGTTGCATTAGGATCTTTGTTGATCATTTTGTTTGTGTAAAGATCTCAACTCTCTTGTAGATAGATTTCATTGAATGAAATGATATAATTTTGGCATATAGTTTGCATTTAGGAAGTTTCAAGAGATCACATACGGTAGGACCAAAAAACCGAAACATAATTGAAGATAAACTGTAAAATAAACTGAATGAACCTAACAACGCATTGGAACATAATGCAAATATTCTAGAGGTCTAGGTTAGAGACGTGTTTCAGCGTCTTTAAACCTGGTAGCTTACCGTCGAGTGGTTGGGTGATTCCTCCACGGTGAAACGATAGGTGCCAGTACGGATTGTGCTCCCACGTACCGTCGCGTATACATTGGGAGACCCCTATAGGCTTACAACCTTTTATCCATAGGAAGCCGAGTCTGCCGCCTTACAAGCCGTAATGCACTGAACACAACATTCGGGAAGATTGACTGCAGTACGGGAAGTCCTTGGTTTTCATCAGATTGCCAAGGTGTATAAGCAGTTTTACGGATTGTTTGGTAAAACTCTTGCCTAGTTCTCCAGAGTAGTCACTTTTGATCCTTTTCGGACTCCTTAAAAGAAAAGGTGCCTGTGAGCGTCTTGTCACTTCGTGCTCATTAAATATTCGAAGGAGACTAGAGTCATCTTTTTGTCCTTTTCTCGACTCTTAAAAAATGAAAAGGTCAAGTTCAGTGTCTTAAAAATTTATTTGGCCTCGATAATATTACCTGGTTAGATCTTGTGTGCGTTAGCTTGAGTAGGTCTCTTTTTGCTATGGCAACTTTTCCAGGGTTCACCAACCTAAGTTCCCCTCCTGACGGGAATCCTAGTCATTCCCCTCCCCTTGGGAATGTTGGTGCTCCTTATATGGTGACGTTATCCCTTCCAGGGTTAACTGTTGGGTTGCCTGTTTAGTTGTTTTCAACCTCTTTGGTCCCTACCGTGTCGGCTAATACTCCATCAGTCCCTCCACCTGCACAACATCATGTTGAACCTAAGGTGGACCTCTCCCCTTCGACGCCTACTTCTACGTCTTCCTCTTGTACTTCGCCTGGTGAAAGTCTTGATTTGAATAACCAGGTGGCTAAGAAGAAGAAGAAGAAGAGCAAGAAGAAGAAGTCTCCTAAGGGAGAGACTACAAGCACAACTGTTACTCCCTCAAGTACACCTGAAGTCAGGCCCCCTTCTACTCCCCCACGGAAGGTTAAGTTTCCTTGTCGATTATGCAAGGAGGACCATCTTCTTCACAATTTCCCTGGCATTCCCAGGGTACTCGAAATATGGTCTCGCAATCTGGCCCACCCCTCATCGTCCACTGCAGCTCACGGCGATGTTACCTCATCAGTTGGGAATGGAAAGGGAAAAGGGAAGATTCGAATCCCCTGCAGACTTTGTGAAGGCAATCATCCCCTTCACCTTTGTCCACTCATGGATAAAGCCTCCACTATTTTGGAAAGTCTCCCAACTCCATCGCCCCAACTCCCCGTTGGATATAAACGTATTTCTACAGCTACAGATCATTCGCCTCCCGACAATGAGATTGGTTCACATTCTTCTCTTGTCTAGGCCCCTCTTCCCGAACCTGGCTGTGCCCAGCCTGTTCCAGACCAACCATTGGTCGGAAAGAGTGTCGACCGGAGCTCACCTCCTGTCAACCACTCTGTTTCGAAAGAGCAAACTTCCCATGTTCTTCTCGTCTCATCGTATTCTCCTGAGCTTGATAATGGTTTTCCCATCCCAGCCTCTCCGGAGAATTCTGATTCGGTCCCTTCCGAGCAGGGGGGCAACCATATGGTTCCCCCACCAATTAGTTCGGTCGTTTCCTTCGATTGGAGTTACTTGACTACCCCTCCCCTTCCATCCCATGTGCCTTTCTGGGTCACCGCCTATGCCTCCCATATGGCGCTGCCTGGCACTGTGTTAGATGAAGGAGCATCGGTTAGTCTTATGCCCGTTACTACTTGGTAGGCTTTGAGTTCCCGATCGCTTGTACCTGTCGCACCGAATCTCACCGCTTTTGACGGAGGAACGAGTCAACCATTAGGGATCCTTCCAAAGTTCCCTATCACTTTGGGAGGAAAGACTGTCTATATATACGTCTCGGTTACCCAAGGATCTTTAGACTTCAGTCTTCTCCTTGGTCGTGACTATGTGTATGCCATGGGAGCTCTTGTTTCTTCACTTTTTCATGTGGTTTGCTTTCCACACGATGGAAGAATGGTGACGATGGACCAATTATCATTCGTTCGTCCACAAGCCCCTCCGGTGCCACTGTCCTTCCCTCTTGGTTCTCATCCACCAGTTGCATTTGTCTCACCCCAGATCAACTACGTGGCCACCTCTCCCATGCCTATATCCAGCAATGCCGCTATCGTGCATAGTGTTCTGGGGGCATTGGGTCCCGACTTCCGAGATATTGACCTCCCATCGGGAGCGCCACTCTTGGAAGCCCCGACTTCCTGTTCATTATGATCAAGTTCGGGCGGAGCATAGTTCACTTTCCTATGTCAAGCTCCTTAAAAAATGAAACTAGGATCGGGTGAAGCATAGTTCGTTTTCCTATGTCAAGCTCCTTAAAAAATGAAACTAGGTCTGTGGAGCATAGTTCGTTTTCTTATGTCAAGCTCCTTAAAAAATGAAACTAGGTCTGTCGGAGCATAGTTCACTTTCCTATGTCAAGCTCCCTAAAAAATGAAACTAGGTCTATCGGAGCATAGTTCACTTTCCTATGTCAAGCTCCTTAAAAAATGAAATTGGGTCTGATCCGAGCATAGTTCGTGATCTTGTGTCAAGCTCGTTAAAAAATGAAACAAGGGTTATGAGGATAGTTCTTTTACTGTGTCAACCTCATTAAAAAATGAAACAACCCCCTTTCCAAACCGAGTCTCTTGATTAAGATCTCATAAAATACAAGTCGAGTCTTTCCAAGCTCTCGAAAGTGAACCTTCATTCCATCCACTTTGTCGAATGCAATGAAGCTTGGGGGGCATGTACCTCGTTTTGTTGGGGGCATGCGAACTTATAACAAGCATAGTTTTTCGTTTCAAGCTTGTGTAAACATGAAACCGAATCCAAGCAAAGTTCTCCATGGTTCAAGCTTGTGTAAAAATGAACCCATACCC
>APFE030695978.1:128138-141918 GCA_000404065.3 Pinus taeda | reverse complement strand
GTTAAGAATGTTAATATTATTATAAATATTTTAAAAAGGAAATTTAATACGTGTATGCAAAAGGCATATGAAGGGAAAATGTTTTTTATTTTCTACTTTCTTGTTATTTTTGTTATTATAAAAGGTGGGGTTGTTCTTTGTCCCTTCTCCTTTTCATTTTAGTCATGTACTCATTCAGTCTCCACATTAAAAGGGTCGTTAGAGAAAAGGAATGTAGTTCTTTGTAATCAGCAGAGATATTTCCTTTTCACATAATCTATTTTTTGACGACATTTTCCTCTCGGCTATGCTTTGTCGTGCCTCGTGGAACTGTCTACATGTCTTATTAGGGAAGTTTCAAAAAGCCACAGGGCTTTGTATAAATGGGGACAAGTCGTCTTTTTATATGAAGGATGTTAATTCGGAGGCTGTTGCATATTTGATCAACCTCTTTAATATCAAAGCTAAACCCCTTCATGAGGGCCTGAAATATCCAGGCTTCCATCTTAAGCCGGTGGGATACACTTCAGCAAATTGGTCGTGGATTCATTAAAGATTTTTTAGAAGGATAGCGGGCTGGGAATTTAAAAGTCTTTCATTGGCTGGGAGATATATATTAACGCAAACTGTTCTGGTATAGTTAATGGTCTATTGGGCCCATCTTTTCTTCATTCATGTTAAAATTATCCAAAATCTGAATAGGACTACTGCTATTTCATTTGGGGGGGGAATAAGGATCACAGAAGATACCATTTGACAAAGCTTTCAAATTTGTCTCGTCCTAAAAATCTAGGAGGCTGGGGTATTTTGGACCTAAATTTATTTCGTCTTGCTCTCCTTTGCAAATCATTATGGAAGGTCGTATTTGGGGATAGCATCTGGAGCAAAGTCATCAAGGAAAAATATATGGACAACAGAGATATAACTTTCTGGTATAGACAAGGGTCTTTTGGACCTCCCCATGGATCTGTCATTTGGAGAAGTTTCCACAAAATTGAGAATTTTTTTCTAAAAATTTTGGCATGGGACTTTCATTCAGGGAAAAGATCCTTATTGGCCTTGATCCCTTAGTGAGTGGTGAAGTGGATTTGCCTATTTCTCAGCAGTTGCTTTACACCTTACAGCAAAAAGGGATCTTTTTTTGGGACCAGGCCATTGACAGATGGATGGGTTCTATTCCTATATGGAAGTCGGCTGAGATGTTGGATCTCTATGCTGATTTGATTCCTCAATGGGATAAGGTCATTTGGTTTATGAGAAGCAGGGGTGTTTTCCAATCAGAGGAGGTGGATCATCTAATTTGGAATGGGTTCAAGGGGCAGCCTTCAATTTATGTAAAATATATTTACAACCAATTACAGATGGAAAAATCAAACCCCCCTGATATCATTTTCCCCTTAGCCTTTTGGAAATTGAATTGCCCTATCAAGATTATTTTATTCGCTTGGCTGGTTTTCTACAACAAGAATCTTACGTGGGATAATTTACAAAAAAGAAATTGGTGTAGGCCAACGATCTCTCCTATCTACAAATCAAATGAAGAAAACAATTATCACATTTTCCTCGCCTGTCCCTATTCTATGAAGATTTGGAAGTGTCTTGCTGATCATTTTGGTTTTAATAGGATTTCTTTCCCATCTATAAAGGATGCTTTTCAATGGTGGAGTAAAATGAAAACAGACTGGAGACCATTTCTGTTGATTTCCATTTGGAAATGGAGGAATAGAGCATTGTTCCATAACAATAAGGAAAGCTATTCCAAGGCACTTGATTCCATCTTATCACATCTTTCCGTTAGCAGATCCCCGAATATTCAACATAGTTATAGGAAGCATTTAGGGAATAAGATGGAACCCACAGATGTTCCGTGTGCTTATTTCGATGGGGCGACGACGAATGGATTTTGTGCTTGTGGGGTTCTTATTATTCCATGTGAGCACCAGTGTATTGACATCTCTTGGCATGGTGGGAAAGGGATGAACAATAAAGCAGAGGCTATGGCCTTGGCAGGACTCTTGTGCCTTAGTGACTTTCTAAACATCTAGGGACTACATATTTATGGTGACTCTAAGGTGATAATTGATCATGTAAAATCTATCCATTTCATCAAAAATATCAACCTTTCGGGGTGGTTGGACAGAATTGCCTCTCTCTGGAATTCACATAAGGACTACTCTATTCAACATATCGAAAGATCTTTTAACAAAGAGGCAGATGCCCTCTCCAAACAAGGTCTTTCTTCACCAAATGAATTATGGAAGGTGTCCATAACAGTGGGAGATGTTCGGCACAATATTCAGGATTTCTATCTGCAGGGTACATAACATAAAATCTTTCTCTCCTCATCTTTGGTATGTAGCATGAACCCTTTTAATTTCCCTCTTTTTTATATATCAGTGATTTCTCATCACAGTTGCTTTATTCTGAAGGCCTTTATATATTTCTGTAAAATCTAGAGATGGATTTTGATTTTAGTGATATGAATCGGTCATCTATCAATCTACTGGCTTGCATGCCAAAATCTGGGTATATTTTCATGTGATAAATATCATGATATCTCTCAACATGGGCCTACTAGCCGTCATTGGTCCTCTATCTGATAATTATATCTTGCAGATGTAGTATTATAAAAAATTTCTATGAATATAATATAGCTTTTTTTCTTATTTAAAAAAAAAAAATGATAAATATTTTCAGCTTATGAAATTTCAAGAATTGTTGAACACTTTGTGTGACTTTGTGTGATTATGAAAATCATGAAAATAAATTTTTATTTTAACCTTATTCATTTTTTTACTTTAATTATAATAAAAATTAATGTGTATATTTTAAATTATGATTAATAACATTTTAGAATATTTTAAAATTTCTATATCTCTAAATTTTTATCACAACATAATTTATATAGTAATTTAAAAGTTTGTTAACTGTTTTAAATTTAAACGGTAACCTACCATAAAAAGCACCTTAATAATAATCTATATTTATATTCCCATAAAAATATAGCAATTGTCTTTAGTGCAGTTTTTTGGAACGCGTAGTCTAACGAAGTGGAGGAGTTGCCCCTAAAGTTATGGAAATTCCGGTCATATTTAGAGAAAATCTAGCAAGGAATTTTGTAAATCCAAATTATAGTTGTGAAACTTCAAAATTTTAGGTGTTCTAAATGTTTTTGATGGTGCTGAATCCATTTCCACCATCAAAAACACGATTCAAACACTGCTTCTACAAGATTTTTTGAATATTTTTGCCTATATTCCGGTCACTTTTGGCCATCTAAACAACTCCTCCGCCTTTTTAGACGACTCCTTTTTGGAAGCTTTTCCCATGGGTTTTTCAGGTCTAATTTCTCTAAAATCCAACAGAAATTTATTGAAATCACAATTTTGATGGGTGACTTTGCACAATCCAAATGCCCAAAGGGTTTTTCAGGATGCTAAATCCATATGTACAGTCAAAAAACCAGTTTAAATAATGTAAATGGAGATTTCATCTTAAAAGGTTTTTCAGGGTGTTGAATCCATATAACAGTCAAAAACCTAGTGTAAATAATGCAAATCAAGATTTCACCTCAAATTGTTAGGCTGCATCCAATTATTCGATGCGATTTTACACCAGAAAGTCCAACAAATAACACTAAAAACAACTCCATATATATATAGAATATATATATATATATATATAAAATATATATATATAGATAAAATTTGATTTCCCATACAATAATATTATAATAATTATAATATAATTAATTAAAATAAATGTATTATATAAATGATATTAAAAATAAATATTTCTCATTAAAATAATGCTTTTATAAAATAGGAAAATAAAACAAACTTGATAAATGAAAAAGGAATACTTATTAATATCAAAATGATGTAAACAATCAACCATGTATGTAATTTAGGATTGCTATAAATAATGAAGTAGATGTATTAATTATCTATCAAATGATTCAACTTTTCTTTGACCATAATTGTTCAACATTATACAACTTTTCTTTGACCATACTTATTCAACATTATACTTGTAAGAGACACCATAATTATCAGCCTAGTTATGTTTTGAAAAGCTTCTCTTTTCTACATTATTTTATTAGACCGAAGGTGTTCCTTCTATAGAGTTGGTTGGTGGGGCAAATTCCAACGTCTCATTTTCCTCCTTTTCTATTTAGTGAACATCAAACACATGGAGTTGTTTATTATGATATTTTTTGGAGATTTCGGTGATGGAATCTGGTGAAAGAAATTGAGGTTAAATCTTGATTTGTTGCAGTTAAAATGATATTTTAACTGCATATTTGGATTCAGCGCCCTAAAATACCCTGGGACGCTTTGATTGTGCAGAAACTAGCTATCAAACTTAAGATTCCAATAAATTGCTGCTGGATTTTGACCTGAAAAACCCACCAAAAAAACTTCCAAAAAATCGCATTATAGACAACTACCAAACACATCTTAACGTCTCATTTTCCTCCTCCACCGAATGAACATCAAACAGATCCCAACGTCTCGTTTTCCTCCTCCTCCATCGAGTGAACATCAAACAGATCCCAACGTCTCATTTTCGTGCTCTTCCATCGAGTGAACATCAAACACGTGGCATTCTGATTAATCTGACACATGGCACTGGTGAACATATGCGTGGGTTCCATTACGTCAAAGGTTCGATTCCTGCACACAAGGTCTCAAAGATGTTTGCTCCACCATCCCGCGACCATTTCTCTGTGGGCACTCCAGCTCCATACTCAGCACAGAAGCCTGCTCCCCCTTCAAATATGTGGTTCGATCACCACATTGAGCATTGATTACCTATATGAGTTTCAGAGCTTCCCTCCGATAATCCACAAATATAAAAAATAATGGAAGTTTTCGATCCTAACATGTTAACCAATAAAGACATTCTTGAACTTCGACGATGTACACATCTTAACATGTTAACCAATAAATACATTCTTGAACTTTGACAATGTACACCAAGTTTTGAGGTACTCTAGTGCAAAGATTTTGAGTTGTCACATATCCAAATCGCCATTGTAGAAAAGCTATTTTAACATCTAACTATTCTAACTCAAGGTTAAGTAATGCAGTTAATGCCAACACAATACGAATAGAAACAAGTTTTACAACTAGTGAAAAAATCTCATGAAAGTCAATACCTTCAACCTGAGAATACCCTTTTGCTACTAGCCTCGCCTTATACCTTTCGATACTTCTATCAACTTTTCATTTCAATTTGAAGACCCATTTGCATCCAACAACACTTCCCCCTTCATGAAGTTCTACAAGATCCCAGGTATTATTCTTGGCTAAGGAATCCATTTCTTCTTCCATAGCCATTTTCCATTTTTCGCTATCCCTATCATCTACTGCTTCGTGATAATAAGAAGGTTTCCCATCTTCAGTAATCAAAGCAAAAGACGAAGCAGAATCTTCATGCCTTTTGGAAATTTTACTTTCCCATGTAGACCTTCTTAAAGTGACTGGTTGCTGAACTGGTTCAGAAACTTCAATGACTTCCTTTGTATCTTCATCACCTTTTCCTCCATAAGTCTCTCCTTCCTATCAACTTTCAAAAAAAGGTCTAGCCTCCAATTGAATTTTTTGATTTGGCGAAACCTGTTCCTGTTCAATTCTTTCAACATTTGATTTTAAAAGAGAATATTCATCAAATATTACATCTCTGCTATTGACTATCTTCCATGACATAGGATCCCACAACCTGTGCCCTTTCACTGCATAGTTATACCCAACAAAGACATAACATTTTGATTTTGGATCTAATTTTGAACATTTATTTTTAGGAATAAGAGCATAGGCATCACAACCAAATATCCTTAAATGTGAATAATCACAAGACTAACCTGACCAAACTTCTTCAAGCAATGGTGTTGTTGAACGTATGAATCAAACTCTTATGGAAAGGGCTAGAAGCATGACCAGCAATGCTAACCTGCAAAAGGAGTATAAATAACAGTGTTATGTCTAACAATTCCTTCATCCTTGCAGTATTTTTCGAATTATAGAGAAGTAAATTCACCACCATTATCAGTTCTTAAACATTTAATTGATTTGCCTATTATTTTTTCTACCATTGATTTAAATTGTTTAAAGACATTGAATACATTAACTTTCTTTTTCAACATAAAGACCCAAACTTTACGGGAGAAATAATAAATAAACGTTAAAAAATATAAATCACCTCCATATGATACAACAGGAGATGGTCCCCACAAATCAAAATGAATATAGTCCAATTTTTTTTTACTATTATGACTTTCAGTTTTAAACCTCTGCTTATATTGCTTTCTATACACACAATGTTTACATAAATCCAACTTCAAGGTCTTCAAATCAGGAAGTAATTTATGGTTCATCAGTACTTGAATACCTTTCTCGCTCATGTGACCTAATCATTGATGCCATAGGCGAGTACCTTCTTCTTCTTTCTCTGACACAATCGTTGCGTCACTGACATGAGTAATTCCTTTGAGCCTGTAAATAATTCCGACCTTTTCTCCTTTCATAACAATTAGGGCACCTTTCGAGACTTTCAGCACTCCATTATGACCTGTAAACTTACAACCATCTGAATCCAACACTCCCAAAGAAATCAATTTTTTCTTCAATTCAGGTACATGTCTAACACTAGTCAATGTTCTAACTATGTTATCATACATTTTAATCTTGATATTTCCCATCCCAACAGTCTGACATGATACATTATTACCCATAAACACAAAACTACCATTTACAGCTTCATATGAAGTAAACCAATTTATATGTGGACACATGTGATGAGAAGCACCAGAGTCTAAAAACCAACTTTCAAAATCCTAAGAGACATTACATATAGGTAAAGTTTCATTTATCATATATAATTCTTCAGCAGATAAAACTTCATCTATCATACCTGAATCAAATTGATTTGCTTCCTTCTGTGGGTTATCAGACTCTTTCCATTTCCAACAGTCTTTATTGATGTGTCCAATTTTAATGCAATACCAACATTTCGTCTTACACTTCTTCCCTTTGATTTTGATTTGGAAGACCCCCTTGTTTTTTCTCCTATTTCCTTTAACCGTCCTCTAGCTATCATGGCTTCTGGTGCAGTTGTTTCAGTACTGGATTTCCTCCGTACTTCTTCAGACAAGAGAGCTCCCGCAAATGATTCAAAATTCAAAGAATCAGCAGTGCTCAAACTGATTGAAGTTACAAAGTGGTTCTACGACTCGGGCAGAGAACACAACAAGGTTATAGCTTTGTCTTCTTCCAGAATTTTAACTTCCATATCTGATAATTGGCATATAAGTGTATTAAAAACATTTATATGTTCTGCAAATTTTGTACCCTCCTTCATCCGAAGACTGTACAATTGTCTTTTCAAATAAATTCTATTGGTTAACGATTTTGTCATATATAGCTTCTCTAGTTTTTCCCATAAACCTACAGTTGTGTTCTCTTCAACAAATGTTGAAGAGAAATTCATCCACCAAGCATAACCTAATGGTACTGAGAGCTTGGGCATCCAAGTCCTCCCAGTCTGAATCTTTCATGATAGCAGGTTTCTTATTCACCTCGTCCAATGCTTTGTGCAACCCTTGTTGCACCAGCAAATACCTAAGTTTTAGTTTCCATAGAGAAAAGTTCTTATGGCCAGTGAATTTCTCCACCTCGAACTTTGCATTCATCATCTTGGTCATTTCTTTCCTCCTAGGGTTTCGTTCTTTCAACTAGGGTTTAAAAGAAAAAAGTGATTTTTCTTCTTCCAACAAGGGTTTTCAAATTTTTCTACTCCAAAAAAAAATCAGAATTATGTTCCTTTCCAATTTTTTTTTCAAATTGACAAAAAAATATACAACATTTTTCTGGAAAAAAATTCCCTTTAATTTTAGTTTCTTGAACAAAACCTTTGTTCTTCAATGAAACCATTTTCTGGAAAAAAATTCACAACATTCCCCTCCCCCCCCCCCCCCCCACATTTTTATAACACGGTTCTAAAAAAATCTTTGTTCTTCAATCAAAAAACCTTTAATGAAACACTTCATCTTTCTGGAATTTTGTTACTGGTTTTCTGAATTCACAACAAATAATTTCTAGAAAAAATTTCTTTAAAAAAAAAAAATTGATACCCAGATTTCTTTTTAGTGGGTTTTCCTTCAAAAAACCCTCTTCACGTAGCAGTAATGGCCTCTTACTCCTTGTCCAGGCTCCTTAATTGCACACAGTTCTGGACAGGCTAGCAGGATTTTTTTTGGGCGGCTCTGGACAGGCCAACGATTTTCAAAAAAACTACTAAGTTCAACCTTTTTCAAACAGTAGGACCACCAGCAGCTGAAGCCCTCGACAATGTTCCTCCAACGTGCAGGGACAACGTTCCTCCAACAACCAGTTTTCAACGATTTCTCCTTTTCAATGACCTCCCACTTCTGTATCGGCTATCAACAAAACTTTGCATTGGCCTCCTCATTTCATAGCGACCAAACTTTCCTCGTTTGCGCAGTCTTTTTTCCCACAACAGATGCTCACTTCTGTATAGGCTATCGGCTGAACTTTGCATGTTTCCACAACCACTGAAATCTCCTTGTTTACGCAGTCCTTTTTTCAATGGCTTGACCAAACACCTCCCTTAAACTGATAGTTTTCCAACATTTCCTCAACCGCTAACAATGTTTCTTCAACCGCTCATCCGCTCATTTCAACTGAGGCTCGACAACTCTCAACTCTACCTCTGATACCACTTGTTGGTTTGAGTGTTAATTAAACAAGAAAGAAATGAAACTAAATAACTGATTGGAAACTAAAAGAATGACATAAGTAAACACAGGATTTTACGTGGTAAAACCTTAACAATGTGTCAAGGAAACATCCATGAGGCAAGAGATTGGATTCTTTATTTGATCAAGAATGATTCTCCATAATTCCAATAGTTTGGGCATTCATCAGTTTTATAAGAGCATCCTCTGTTACATAACTGTTGTTTCAGTATAAAACTAACTTGGCAATAACTAACACAATTTTACATATATTTACATAATTCGTTGTCAAATTCCAACAGACCAAGTAATTTTCACAATGAATCAATACTCCTTGAAGAACTAGATTTTGTGCAAAAGAATCAACCTAGATAGAGAAGTTGGGGTTCTATTAGTGTGTTGCTAAGTGTTTTTGTTGCGACAAACGCCCTCCAAAATTTTGTCAACACTTAAATTTTGTAGCCTACTATGGATCTTGTGATAGGTCATTCAATGGTCACTTCTTGGTCAACCACTGTTTTGTTAAGTCTTCGAGATTGCTTTTGGATCGTAAGTGCTTAAGTCACCTCCTCACAAAAGCTTAGTCCATAACGAATTAATGAAAGAATTCCTTCTCGCAAGCTTGAATATGCATGACACATTCCACTAAGACAATGTCTATGTAATGTTCAACCCATGTCAGTGGTCAGTGCGCACTGCCATTGACAGTCCCTCAATTTGTTTGCAATCGTACTTCTATTTTGGTGAGTTTATTTGACTGCCGCCTTTTTCACACTTTCATCTTCACAAGTGTCAGGTTCATAATTACAATTGTTGCTTTTTCTTGAGTTTACTTTAATTAGCATCATTTTCATGTTATCTTCGTTCTAGCATGTGTTGTTTTCACCATCGTTTGCATATCGCAAGCGTTGTTTGCACTTTTCTCTTCATATAGTAATGGTCGCCTTTTGGCATATGGAGTGTCACACAACACATAAAATCTAATTTTTGTGTGTTTCAATGGGTAATATTTGTTTTGATTAGTTGTACTTACCATGTAAACATGTATCACACTCATTTCCAAATTTTTAAGAACTGTCGCACAAGTGTCGTCATGGACATTGCAATGTGTATCTTTGGTGTCACACTTGTCGTCGTATAGTTGTCGCACTGAGGGAAGTTTGTTGTTCATGTGGTCTAGATAATCTATGTTGTGTCATCAAGTGTTCTAAGTGTGTTACCACAGTCAAGTCTTATCATTGTTCCCATCAGCTTCATCAATCCCACACTTAGACAATTCTGGTCCGAAAAAAAATTCCTACCAAGCAACTTAGCATCATCTGACCCTCTGAACTACGCATTGCGCAATCTCAGCTCTCAATTTGTAACCTTATGTGAAGAACCATCTATAGGTCCTCTAACTACTACTACACTCATTCAAATAAATTTCACTAATTTTCATAACAAGGAAAATTTTAGGTTTATAAAACATCATAAGCATGAACATAGATTAATTTAATATACAACATGTATAACTTGTAACAATTTATCTGCAACATGTATAACTTGTAATAATTTACATAACTAAAATAAATGACTAATAATATGTGTTTCAATGCTTAGTTGAGATGCTCCTAAGCTCCATGCTCCTCTTGACAACTTGACTGGATTTGCCTCCCAGCCAACTAGGAAGTATTTCCTAGCCCACAGAACCTTCAGAGGTTCCCTAGCCCTCCGAGCCCAAGTCCAACCAGATGTAGTGTGTCCAAATTTAACAAACACTCTCCAGATCCAAGTTTTATCTCTCTCCTCTTTCTCTGCATCCCTCCTCCAAATCAAATCCTCCAAAGAAAAACTAAGACCAAGGATCCCCCCTCTCATCATCCTTCCCTTTTTATGCCTCTTCCTCCCATCCACCTCAACCACCTATGATTAATGTCATAACTACCCCCTCATCTTTTCATTTAACTTTTCTTACCATATCTTCTCCCAAGTAAATTTGAGAGGACATTTTGGAGATAAGATATGGATATTTAATTTGATACTATATCTCCTTCCAAGTCAATTTGAGATGACATTTTTGCGATAAGATATGGATATTTAATTTGGTAATTAACTCAGGAGGACTATATCTTCTTTTAAGTAAGTTTGAGAGGACATTTTGGGGATAGGATATGGATATATAATTTGGTAGTTAATTGGAGAGGGCCATATCTTCTCCCAAGGAGATTTTGAGAAGACATTTTAGGTATAATATATTTAAATTGGAATAAATGGAAGGAGACCATATCCTATCGAAGATTAAATTTGAGAAGACAAGTTTGAGAATTGAATAATAACAATAATAAATTTTATATCAGTAAATAAAAATTACAGCTTCTCAAATGTAGGTATTTACCAATATTTCTTGATAATTATAAGTCAATATTTTTAGGTAATTTAAACACTAATAAAATTTGCATGATAAGATTAAGTGGGGCATTACATACATCCCTCCTTTAGAAAACTTCGTCCCAAAGTTAGAGTGAAAAGATACAAGGAATTCGAAAAGAGTTTGACAATAAGGCATAACAAAATAGAGAGAGATTTATAGTAGTAAAATTTAATAAATCAGGTAATGATACCACTTCCCATTAAGAGTCTTCGACTAATCTATATCCTCCTATCCTTCCTAACCTACTTTCGTTCCCACACTATCCATCATCTGCTGTTATATACTATGGAATCGACTATACCAATCTAATCACTGATAAAACCAATATGGTGGAAACGTCAACTATATCGACCTAAATTCCCCAATAGGCAACTAGCAATCGTCATCACACGTCTAGGGGAGCGTGTCCATCATTTCCCTCCAATGATTTCAGGTTTGGAGGTTACACGGTGGGAAATACCTCTACCCCTCCTTACACTATGGTCAACACCAACTAGTAATCGTCATCACATGTCTAGGGGAGTGTGTCCATCAGTTCCCTCCCACGATTCTAGGTTTGGAGGTTGCACGGTAGGAAATACCTCCACCCCTCATTACACTAGGGTAACACCCTAATATGGACCACACTACAACGCTGGTTGGATACTTGTCATCAAATAATCCAGTCAGGTAGTCTTGTCACCTGCCATTTACATTTTACCCATGTCATAAGAGTGCATATCCAGTAGATACAAAATGTAATAAAATAATGTACATCATACCTTTCCTCATTAGATGTCTCGACCTTCCCCAATAGAAGAGTAGATCTTAGCTATCATATAGTTCTTTCCAACCTAAAGGTTAGTTCTCATTCATGCATATATATAATATATATATATAATATATATATATAACAGCAAAATATATATAGATGAATGATCTTAACATCATGTTATAAAGTCTTGTATCCACGTGTCAATTTTGTAGTTCATACTAGAAATAAATCATAATTTCACTAAGACATTCATTAGATAAATCATATCCACTTAAGCCATACATGAAACAACAATAGCTTTGATACCACGTGTGAAGACCCAACTATAGGTCCTCTAACTACTACTACACTCATTCAAATAATTTCGCTAATTTTCATAACAAGGAAAATTTCAGGTTTATAAAACATCATAAGCATGAACATAAATTAATTTAATTTTAAACATGTATAACTTGTAACAATTTATCTGCAACATGTATAACCTGTAACAATTTATCTACAACATGTATAACTTGTAATAATTTATATAACTAAAATAAATTATTGATAATACATGTTCCAATAGCTTAGTTGAGATGCTCCTGAGCTCCATGCTCCTCTTGACAACTTGACTAGATTTTCCTCTTAGCCAACTAGGAAGTATTTCCTAGCCCAGAGAACCTCCACAGGTTCTCTAACCCTTCGAGCCCATGTCCAACTAGATGTAGTGTGTCCAAATTTAACAAACACTCTCCAAATCCAAGTTTGATCTCCCTCCTCTTTCTCCACGTCCCACCTCCAAATCAAATTCTCCAAACCAAAACCAAAACCAAAACCAAGACCAAGGATACCCCCCTCTCTCATCATCCTTCCCCTTTTATTTCTTTTCATCCCATCCACCTCAACCACCTATCATTAATGTCATAACTACCCCCTCATCCTTTCATTTGACTTTTCTTACCATATCTTCTCTCAAGTAAATTTGAGAGGGAATTTTGGGGATAAGATATGGATATTTAATTTGGTAATTAATTGGGGAGGACCATATCTTCTTCCAAGTAAATTTGAGAGGACATTTTGGGGATAAAATATGGATATTTAATTTGGTAATTAATAAGGGAGGACCATATCTTCTTCCAAGTAAATTTGAGAGAACATTTTGGGGATAAGATATGGATATAGGAGTTGTCTATAATGCGACTTTTTGGAGATTCTGGTGACGGAATTCGGTGGAAGAAATGAGGTTAAATCTTGATTTTTAGCAGTTAAAATGGTTTTTTAACTGCATATTTGGATTCAGCGCCCTGAAAAACCCTTCGGGAGCCATTGATTGTGCAGAAACTAGCTATCAAACTTGGGATTCCAATGAATTGCTGCCGGATTTTGACCGGAAAAATCCGCCGGAAAAGCTTTCAAAAAGTCGCGTTATAGACTACTGCATGGATATATAATTTGGTAATTAATTGGAGATGATCGTATTTTCTCCCAAGGAGATTTTGAGAAGACATTTTGGGGATAAGATATTTAAATTGGAATAAATGGAAGGAGACCATATACTATCCAAGATTAAATTTGAGAAGACAAGCTTGGGAATTGAGTAATAACAATAATAAATTTTATATTAGTAAATAAAAATTATAGTTTCTCAAATGTAGGTATTTACCAATACTTCTTGATAATTATAAGTCAATATTTTCAGGCAATTTAAACACTAATAAAATTTGCATGATAAGATTAACTGGGGCATTACATCCTGCCGCTTGAAACTGTGCAATGCACAATTCCTAAAACTTATAAACATATATTTCACCTTTATATAGTTTAAAATATTTATTTAAAATTTGTGAGAAAAAAATAAATTCAAAAGAGATTTTACACATAATTAAATATATATATG
>APFE030695978.1:91948-117335 GCA_000404065.3 Pinus taeda | reverse complement strand
ATATATATATGTTTTTGTAGCATCAACACTTTTCGTTTTTAACATTGTTTTTGATGTTTTTTAGCCAAAGTTCCCGTTTTGAGCTTATAGTTCGCATTTCAAAGTTTACATTGTTTAAAGCTTGAAGTCGTGGTTTATTACCCAAAAAAAAAGAAAAAAAAAAAAAGAAAGAAAGAAGGAACGTGTTTTTTTAGCATCAACACTTTTCGTTTTCAACACTGTTTTTGATGTTTTTTCGAGGTTTTTTGGCCAAAGTTCCCGTTTTGAGTTTATAATTCCTGTTTCAAAGTTTACTTTGTTTAAAGCTTGAAGCCGAGGTTTATTACCTCTGTGCAGTGCGATTAACTCTCTGTCGTTGATCAGAGTATATGATCCAACGGTTCACGCTTTGATCGCATGTCGCAATCGCAACATCCATTACTGCCAGCACTTTGACTTCTCCAATATCCAATTTGTGATTTAATCGTGACCGTCGATCTTGTTCTGATCCTACGGTCCATGATCAATCGGTAGTCGCTCATCACAATTGTCCAAGGCCCGATTCCGATATCTCCACGGGATTTCCGCCAATGCGACTTAATCTTGGCCGTTGATCATAAAGATCCAATGGCTACTGTGCATTAATGTTTCACTTCTTCGCTCCTCGCTTGGGTTTTTCTGCTATTTCTTCAGTATTTCACTGTGGTTTCGGGTTTCTTCAATGATTCTAGGTCTTTCATTGTTCCGTTGTGACTCCCTCCTGAGCTTAAACTCTATGAGTTCTTAAATCACTGACATTCTACAACATTAATTTGATCCTTCGAATGGATCAACGGCCTGTTACGAGCCTCTGTCTCGCTTTCTTCCTCTCTGTGCATTCGCTGAACTCCACCTACATATATAGATTATGTAAATCTCTGATTCATTGTAATTTATCATTCGATATTCAATCACACATTTATACAGGTTTGAATCAATCCATTATATATATATATATATTATATATATATTATATATATATATATATATATCATTCGAGACTCTGTCTCTCGTGGCCTGATTATTCTAATTAGTGGCCTCTTTCCAACTCTGCCCGTAGGCTTACAGTCACTCCAAATATCTAACCTATCTCTAGCCTGTCTACCTTTTCTTCTCTGCCTTTTGGCTTACATTTATACAAAGGGATTCTAAAACCAATTCCTGGTTTAGATCCATAAATTCTTCAACAAAATCTGAAATCTCTTCCTCATCCCTAAGGATCCTCTCTAATCCATAAAATCATGAACTAACTCCTAATCTGAGTTTTACAATTAATTCTCAAATCCTCTCATCTCTCAATTATTCTAAATCTTTCATGTTCTCCTACATTCGAGAACATTTACAAATATACTCACAATACTCAATTAATTCCTATTCTCATTAAAATCACTCAAAACATTAATAATTTTAATTCAAAACATAGGAAACCAACTTCTTTGAAATACAAAACCCCCTATATATACTAAAATACAATGATTTTCCTTGAACTGAATGCTCTTGCATCAAACTCCCAAAGTAGAAAATTTTCATGATCTCCTAATCATGTGTGTTCATAAGTTGATATAAAACCTCTGGGGTCCCAAACTTTAGTTTGTAACCACCCAAATGCTTTGCTCCTTTGTTGTTGTTGTATGTCTGCTATTTTCTGTTTCATCTTCCTTTCTTTGTCAATCAGGTTCAAATTATGATTGATCATGCTTCTTGCTGCTATCATTCTCCTCCATATGGACTATTTCATCATCAACTACCATAATTCTTCAATCTTTATCTCCAGTTCATCCTTGGACTGGTCCATATTCTGCCTCTTCTTTCTCTTTCTCTTTGCTTCAAGTTGTTGCTGTTGTCTACTAACTCTTCAAACTGTTGTTGGTTACTTTCACTTTGTAGTTGTTGGTTTACTTTTTCTTCTGCTTTTGCTCTTGCTACCGTTGTAGACATTGCTCTTGCTCTTGCTCCAACTTTTGCTTTGACTTCTATGCTTACTGCCTCCCTTTCATCCTTACCCTCTTTCATGATTATTTCTATCTGCATTGAATCATGACTTTCCAGCATTCTCTCCAGCAAATGAACATCTATGTTCTATGGATTAAATTCTTCCATAGAATCTTCTTCTTCCATTTTTATTTGGCTACTCATCTGTGCCAAAATTCCTCGAGCATCTACAACTAAACCTGTACTCATAAAACAATTGTTAAAATACAAAACATAATGCTTCTGCACCTTTTCCTCCTTTGGAAACAATTCAATTTGTTGTTTTGTCTTCTCCTCCTCTATTAGCACATCAGTACGCTGATTTGAATTTTCAAAAGAATTCATGAGACTGTCAACTAGTCTCTCCTCCACACCATCTGCTCTAATGATGTCTTTCTATCCCTGTCCACTGTAGTGAACTTCTTCATTCTCGTTCAATTCTGATTTTACAACCTGAACACTTACTTTTTGGTCTTCTAGCCTTTTTTCCAAAAGACTTAACTCATGCCACAAATTTTCCATCTCGCTTGGAATTTCTCCCAAAAGTTTTTTACAATCCTCACTATCATCTTCTTTGTCACAAGCATAACTTATTGACAATATTTCTTCATCCTTGATTAGAATAAAATTCTGATCCTCTATCACTTTGATAGTTTTAGATGTTTGTCCATCACTCTCCCTTTGATCATTTAAGAAAATCAATTCCTCATTATTCTCTTCAATAGCAAATTCTTATCATAGGACATAACTATCTCATCTCTACTGAAGATATTTCCTCCATTAAGCATGGAATTTATGAACTCTTTTTGCTGTGGTAACTCAACTTGATCTTCATTTGAAAGGCAGTCATCATCATATTTTACCTGGCAATTTTCAGCTTCATTCAAGACATTTCCACAAAATGGTTTGTCTTCTGCAATACCTACATTCACACACAACTTGTCAGTTGTAAAACCACAAGACCTCATGACTTCATTTGATGATACAATCACCAATTCCTCTAGCTGTTCCAAGTCCTTTACATGACTTAGAAATATTTGGATGGTCTTCTCCTCAATCTCATCAAGTCCTTTATTTGATTGCTTAATGTCCTTCTCTACTTCCTCTTTTAAAACAGAAGTTAGATTCTGCCTATCTTCTTCCATCTTTATGTCAACATTAGCAATTTGTTGGCCTTCACATATTTCTCCTGCAAACATAAACAAATTTTCAAATTTAAAATCTTCATACCTTTTAGTCTCACTTGAAGTTTTAGTCTTCAAGTCTTCATCTTCACCCAGAAGTTCACCCTGCTTTGGTTTACAAATGGATACTTCCATTTCCAACTCAGCTTCTCTGAGTTTTCCCATTAGCCACCTTACTTGCCTTTGTTGTAGCCTTCTCTGCAACTTATGCCACTTCACTGGCTTCTTCTTTAATACCCAACCTTGTCTTTGACTTTCCTCTAGCAGCGTTATTAATACATCGAGTTGTTCTTTCAACTCTGCAATCTCTTTGTCAATTTCCTCTTGACTCATCCTCTTTCCATTTGTCTTGACATTCTCTTTCTTCATCTTTCTTCTATTGTGGTTTTCCTCAAAACCTTTGTTATGTCTATTAGTAGCCATCTTCTACTTCGTTTTCTATGAGTTCCTCACTCATTCACTATGAGCTGCATTAAAGCCTCTGCAAAAACAAGTCCTCTTTGTTGCAACATACCTCACCAAGCTTTTCTCTGTACTTGGTCTTTTGGCAAGCAATTGGTTCTCTATCTCTAGAACCTCCTTTGAGCACTCTTCTCTGCTCCTTCTAGGCTTCAACTCATCTGCACCTTCTCAAGAACACAATTGTCCTCTTGTAATTCAATCAACATGAAATACTTGGTTCTAACCACTTCTTCTTTCACTTCGAAAATCTTACTAGTATCCTTCATTACTTAGCAATTCTACCCACATTCTTTGTGGAATTTCCTTTGTGATCTGCAACAATACCTCTATAGTAACAAGTCTCCTCCTTGCTACATATGCCTCACTAAGCTTCTCTCCTTTGAACTTAGTTTTTTAGCATTTCTATGGTTCTTTCTTCTGGAACCAATTGAGCACTCCTTACTCTAGGCTTGCTGCAATCTTCTCACCTCCTTATGTTGTCACCTATGCAACCATATAAAAATCACATATTCTCCAATATTAAAATCAAAACAAAACATGTCATCTCACCTTCAAGATCTCTGCATGATCTTGTTCCACCATTCCACCTGTAATTTGAATGGATTGTCCTCTGTTTCTTGCATCTACTACGCATCACCTCTGTGTACCTTCTGTTTTTCATATTAGAATTTGATCCCCTCTTGCTTGCATATACATCTTAAAACACATAACTTTGTTTTAATTCTTTCACATAGAATTTCTTTGTCCTGTTTAACACCAATTGTTTCAATTACAATTCTGCTTTGATACCAAATGACGTAGGGTTACCCTTGCTTACCCCCACAGTATGCATGTACAATGCATAATCATATTTGTCTCAGGAATTTTAACTCACTATCGAGTCAAAATATTCAACCATCAATGGTTTAAGCCCCCTTTATTGAACTCTACGAAATCATTCATTACAATAGCCTGGTATTTATTAAGCCACTTTTCTATCGGACTTAATCACCCCTTATAAACTTTAGTTTAAAACCTTAAGCCTGCACATTAAACCTTCATAACATTGTTGCCGCATATATAACCTAACCCACTCTTTAAACCTTGGTAATGTTGGACTTACACATGAAAACTTCATAGCGGCGCTATTTCTATTATAATGTTTATATAATAGAAATCACATAAAACATGCGTATTCATACCTTTCCGCTTTAATAGGGATTCTGCACATTTAATGAGATCCCTTTATTTCTACTCGCAATCGCCACATCCCACGGGTCACATTAACACATGACTGTTATCACCCCCGATATGCGATTAACATATCCTTCTAGACTTCAAATACCATTAACCGTGCTTAATTACTTATCAGGTCCACTCCATCGCTCATCACATTCCCTTTCACCGATAAAGCACCATTAAATGTTGCGATGCGATCACTCTGATGATTGCATCGGTGATTGCAATCGCTTAAAGCTTGAAGCCAGGGTTTATTACCTCTGTGTAGTGTGATTAACTCTCCGCCATTGATCATACTATATGATTCAACGGTTCACGCTTCGATTGCATATTGCAATCGCAACATCCATTACCGCCAGCCCTTTGACAGTGATCGCATCGGTGATCGCAATCACTCAAAGCTTGAAGCTAGGGTTTATTACCTTTGCGTAGTGTGATTAATTCTTTGCCATTGATCATAGTATATGATCCAATGGTTCATGCTTCGATTGCATATTGCAATCGCAACATCCATTACCACCAGCCCTTTGACTTCTCCGATATCTGATTTGGGATTAAATCGCGACCGTCGATCTGGTTTTGATCCTACGGTCCACGATCAGTCAGCAGTTGCTCATTGCAACTGTCTAAGGACCGATTCTGATATCTCCACAGGATTTCCGCTAATGCGACTTAATCTTGGCCGTTGATCATAAATATCCAACGGCTACTGTGGATTAACGTTTGACTTCTTCGCTCCTCGCTTACTTGGGTTTTTTTGCTATTTCTTCAGTATTTTACTGTGGTTTCGGGTTTCTTCAATGATTATGGGTCTTCCACTATTCTGTTGTGACTCCCTCCTGAGCTTAAACTCTGTGAGCTCTTCAATCATTATCATTCTAGAGCATTAATTTGATCCTTCGAATGGATCAACGATCTGTTACGAGCCTCAATCTCGCTCTCTTCCTCTCTGTGCATTCGCTGAACTCCGCTTGCATATATAGATTATGCAAATCTCTGATTCATTGTAATTTATCATTCAATATTCAATCACACATTTATACAAGTTCAAATCAATCCCTTTATATATAATATATAGATATAACAATGATTACATATCGAGACTCTGTCTCTCTGGCCTAATTATTCTAATTAGTGGCCTCTTTCCAACTCTGCCCGTAGGCTTACAGTCACTCCAAATATCTAACCTATTTCTAACATGTTTACCTCTTTTTCTCTACCTTTTGGCTTACATTTATACAAAGGGATTCTAAAACCAATTCCTGGTTTAGATCCATAAATTCTTCAACAAAATCTTAAATTTCTTCCTCATCCCTAAGGATCCTCTCTAATCCATAAAATCATGAACTAACTCCTAATCTGAGTTTTACAATTAATTCTCAAATCCTCTCATCTCTCAATTATTCTAAATCCCTCATGTTCTCTTACATTCGAAAACATTTACAAATATACTCACAATACTCAATTAATTCCTATTCTCATTAAAATCACTCAAAACATTAATAATTTTAATTCAAAACATAGGAAACCAACTTCCTTGAAATATAAGACCCCCTATGTCTACTAAAATACAATGATTTTCCTTGAGCTGAATGCTCCTACATCATTTAGTTTGGAGACCATATTAGTGTTAGTGTAGTGTGAGTTGTTGTGAGAGATTCAGTGAGACCTGTTGTGTAGCTTGAATTCGGTATGAGGTACTGTGTGCTAGAATGGGTGTGCAAGTGTGTATCAAAGTTATGTAAGGATGCCGATAAAGTTAGAGGTGTGGGTCGTAACCTATTATTAACCATATGTGCATGATCAGTCTTAGCTATGACAAGCAACTCCTTACAGGGTGGCTAATACAATGTTTACTGATTCGCTGGACTTCATTGGCTCTAGACAGGGTAGGCACTGTGGGTCTGGAACATTTTTGGGTATCGAGGGATCGATCACGACAAGTTTGAATTTTGTGGGTGGTCCTGGACGGGAGACGTAGCATTAAAAGCTATATCGTTCGGGGATTCAGGAAAATCAGTACGTGAAATCAACCAGAGATCTCGTCGTAACGTGATGATCCATTTTATTTACTCCTTCCTACTATCTGGAGGTGAGTGGGGGTCTAGGTCAACCCTCACTATTTCATGAATTCGATGTGGAACTAATTTCTGCAAAAGGATTCGTATCAGGCACCTACTATAGGAGGGGGGGACTGTCTCAAACCTCTTTTGGAGGCGTGCCTCGAGGTGGTTACTGGGGGACCCATTACTTCGTTGCTGCTGCTGGATGTTTCATCCGCCAAATGGAAGACATGTAGGATGAAGGGTCTCCATCCCCTGAAGCGTTGATAGGAGCAACCATCAAGGCTGAGTGGGTGACCATCTACGGTCTTTTACAATATCAAAAATTGTCTGAGCAAGACATTGAGAAAGTGAATGATGGCCTGAGAAAGGGAGAAGGTAATTATGGAGCTAAGAGTGCTTCGAAACCGAAAAAACATCATTTGTAGGCGGTGAAGGGGGAGAGTCCATTAACTTTGGGAGTTGGGGCATACTAGGACAGTATCGAGAGACTAAGGCATAAAGTTTTGGTGGGAAGGTGGCACCATCTCCATATGACAAGGGAAAAAATGAAGCTATGGGCAGAGGATTGTTGGTTACCAGTTATTAAATATAGACCAAAGATTAGTATACTCTTCAATGGATGGCTGGCGTTTCACTTTCTGAATTCAGAGGATGTTGAGAGGATACTAAAAGTGTCATGGATGAAGGGTAGGGGATTTCTGATTTTGCAAAGATGGAAGACGGGTTTCGATCCATTTTCTGAGAGACCAGGGCAGCATTACATTTGGGAAAAGTTGTTAGGGATCCCTTTGGAGCTCTGAAATGAGGATGCTATAAAGGAAATCGTAAACATGATTGGTAGCTATTACTACTAGGATGAAGGCTCTTTTGGGCAGCTGGAAAAGAGGATGGCATGGGTACTTATTGAGGTGGATATGGGTCGAGGTTTGACAACGGAACTTGAGATCCGATGGAGTAGATTTTCCTTCACCTTAGCCATTGATTACTGGGGCATGCCTTTTCGTTTCCTACACTTCCATGAGACTGGTCACCTAGTCGCTTCTTTCCCGAGTTTTATTACCAGGAGTGGGAATATGAGGGGTTTCGTCTTGGCATAATACAGAAGGTCGGGTCTGAATGATAGGGCATTAGCGGCACATGGACCAGAACTAGAAAAAGATCGGAAATCAAAGGCTGCACAGACCATCTATTTTGACCCTGGTCCAGGTAATTCTACCCTTTTGAATGAACCTATAAATAAATCGAATGTTATTAATGCACATCAGTCAGTTTTCCACACTCCTTCATATCTAGTTGACTCTAGCCCTTTTGCGAGGGTTGGGATGGGGGACACTCCACAAGGGCTTCACTGGGGGAGCAATACCATACCACGTGGGTTCATATTGGGGGATATTTATTGAGGAAAAAATGACATAATATATTGGGTGATATATAGGGGGTAGAGGATTTTTATATTGGCAGGTGTAAAAAATGGAGCCCAAAGTTAATCAAAAAATATAAAGGGGTATAAAAAATGTTAACGAAAAAATGGATACCTCCAATATCTAGTGAAAGTTGGGGTTTTAAATTAGGAAGGTGTATTGGGTTCATATTGCTAGGGGGTTAAATAATGTGTTCTTTAGGGGTAATTTCCAATATGTAGTCAAATTAAGGTTATTGTTTAATATGCTATGAACGCACGTGATATGTATGAGGTTCATAGAGTGAAGCCCCCATGGGACACTCGGGAAGGAGCGATGAACCCATCTCGCATTTTGGGTTCGGGAGAAGCCTTGGGGGATGGCCTCAAGCCACTGCAAAAACCTGTGCATGTTATTTCACCACTAGATGAAGGGGATGGTAGTTCTCACCTATCGAATCACATGGTTGGGAATTCCTCGAGAAATTCATTGTTACCAGACTGAGAGTTGGAAGCTCTCATTCTTTCAGATGAGTCCCTGGTTCCCCTGACCATCAAGCGATCTTTTTTCCATAACCAAGAGTCTGTCGATGGAGGGATTAGTCGACGGAATGTCACCATCAAGAAAAAGAGGGCTACACGCTACAAAAAAATTACGGATTGCAATCACATTGCTTTATCACCTACCTCTCACCTGGAATCTAGAGGGGTCCCTTTTGGCATTGATACTTCATTCACTGTTGGGTGTATCATGATCACTGATGCACATGGTTCACAGGTCCTTAGAGAGGAAACACCTGACATAGGGGTTCCTTCATGACCATCTTATCCCTTAATATTCGGGGGGTGGGAGCGCCCCATAAAATATGCTCTCTTAGGGGATTGGTTAGGAGTCACAGGCCCTCCATGATCCTTCTACAAGAAACCATGTCTGAGCGGGCCAAATCGATGGAAGCCATGCTTGCAATCTGTCCACATTGGGTTGCATGTGCAACTGATGCTAATGGACATTCAGGGGGATTGGTAGTTATGTGGAATCCCAACATATATGATTTGGTGGCATAAAATTCATGTGAAGGTATTATCATGTCTAGATAGAAGAAAGGGACGACCGGGCAGATAAGGATCTCAAACATATATGCTCCATATATTACACGCAAAAAAATTTGTGACAAAGTGACAAAACCTGGAGTTTTTAGATTGAGTTTGAACATTATTGTTGGTGACCTGAACTTCACCATGGGGCCGACAGAGATATGGGGGAATAAAGCACGGATCGATAGAATGTCATCATATTTTGAGGTATGGATAAGAGATCATGTTATGGTTGATATAGTCCCAGATCCACTTGGGCCGACATCGAGGAATGGGTGTATAGGTGGAGATGGTATTGCAAAAAGGATCGACCGATTCTTACTTTGCCAATCAGTGTTCCTCCTCCTTCCAAATATGGAATCTTTGATTCTCGTAGACAACATATCAGATCACAAACTAATTATGTTCGCCTGGGGAGGGGATTTTGATATCAGAGCTTATCCTTTCAAATTTAATCCGAGGTGGCTGCAAATGAAGGAATTTGAACAACTCATTCATTTGGTTTGGTAGAGGCCAATGCTTTCGGAAACAAACGACTGCTTGAATGTTATTACAAACAAGCTCTCTTGGTTGAAAATGGAAGCCCATAAATGGATAGCGGGAAGAAAAAGAGAAGAAGATAACGTCATTCAGGACATTAACGTTTTGATCAACATGATGAATGACCCCAATGACCCTCTGTATTTCTCGGCATTATACATGAATAAGCTAATAGAGTTGGTGGGAATCAAACACGAGGTTCTACTCTAGAAGGAGAAGGATATCTGAATGAAGAGCAGGGCGATTTGGGAACAAGCGGGAGATAAGAACTCAAAATTTTTCCACAGTCAGTTTAATCATAGGGAGAACAATAACTTTATCAAAATCATTTGGAAGAAGGATGGGAATATCATCTCCTCAGAAGCTTTGCTGGAGTTGGAAGCTATGCGCCATTTCCAGGATCAATACAAGGATCTGGATTTGGACTTCTAGGCACAGTCGTCATTCATCTCCCATATGCCGATGTGGTTCTCAAGGAGGATAACGAACTACTGTGCATGTCGGTCTCGAAGGAGGAACTGGTAGACACTATGAAAGAATTGGCCAAGGAGAAAAGCCCAAGACTGGGCGGCTGGGGTATGGAGTTGTTTATCTATTTTACAGATTTGATGATACCTGACCTATTAGCAGTGATTGAAGAGTCAAGTATTAAAGGCGTTATTCTTGGGGCTGTTAATGCCACCTTTATTTCTCTTATTCCAAAGAGGAAAAGGCCTCAAACATTTGCATATTTCCAACCGATATCACTATGCCATACATTGTACAAACTGATATCTAAAATGATTGTTAGGAGGTTGAAGCCGATACTGTGAAAATCATCTTGGAGAAGAAGTTTGGTTTTATCGAGGGAAGCCACATTCATGATGCTATTGGTATTTCCCAACAGGTTATGCATACCATCAATTCTAGGAACCTAAAGTCTTGTAAGCTAAAGGTTGATTTGACTAAGGTGTATGACTATGTAAACTAGGAATTCCTCAAATTGATTATGATCAAAGTGGGTCTGTCCATTCTGATGATTGGGTGGATTATGGCGTGCATTAATACCACAAATTTTGCAGTAATTATAAATGGAATACCATCCAAATTCTTCTTGGCCTAGAGGGGATTGAGGCAAGGGTGTGCCCTCTCGCCTATGTTGTTTCTTATGGTAATTGATAACCTCAATAGAAAGGTGAGGGATGCAAAAGCAGTGGGGGAAATCTTAGGTATTAAAGTGTCAAAAGGGATCACCATTACACACTTAATGTTCGAAGGACGACCTCCTATCTGGAGGCCCTCCTACCTTGGATGAATGGATTGCTATCCATATCATCATCACATGTTTTGGTAGAGCTTCAGTTTTGTGCATTAATGGTTCGAAGTCTTTTCTCATCCACAATGGGAACGTTGATCCTGAGATAGAGGATATTAGATTGCACTTAGCTGTGGGGGTGAGACACTTGGATGAGGGCTACACATATTTGGGTTTCATCCTGAAGCCTAACCATTATAACATCATGGACTGGGAATGGTTAGTAATAAGGTTCCAAAAGAAGCTGGATGGATGGACAAATCGATGGTTGTCTATCGGAGGTAGGATGATAATGTTAAAACATGTTCTACAAAACCTTGCGGTATACTGAATGTACCTCTTCCAATTGCCAAGAAAGATCATTAAAAAGATCCAATCTATTAGGGGTCAATTCATTTAGAATGGGAAATTATCTCGGGGGAAGTATCACCTTGTTAAATGGTCACAAATTGCTAGACCCATTGAGGAAGGGGGATGGGGAATTATTGATCCAGTTGCCTTCAATAGTGCCCTGATCGTAAAGAACATGTGGAGGGAAGTATCATAATCAGGCATATGGTCAACAATCATCACTAACAAGTACTTGTATGAACACTCTTTCACTGCTTGGATTTCGATTGGAGGAGTATGATGAAAAACATCCAGTGGATGATGGGAACGGTTCGGTGGGAGGTTGGAGATGGGACAATCATCAAGATTGGACTAGATGTTATTAAAGGTATGGGAGGGAACCACACTCTATCATATGGAATTATTAATCTCCTACATAACAGAAAGCTAATCTACCTAAATCAGATTTATAAGTTTGATGCATTTTGCATCAACCGCCAATCATGGAAAAGTGTTAGGGACATTCAACTATCAGAGGGGGATGTCGATGAATGGAAGATTATATCACCAACCTGAGAAATGCAGGCATCTCTCTAAATGATTAGCAAGGTCATTTGTCATGAGGGGGAGGGGGGGTGAGCATGAATAAGGGGCATCCTTTGGTAAAAGAGATATACAACGACATCCCTAGGGAGGCATTGGGACATTAGGGGAACTCTTGGATTCAAAAAAATTGGAAAGAGAATATGCCCAACAAATCAAGTGTTTCAGTTGGCTGGCTATAAAGGACACAATACTGACATGGAACAATTTACTTAACAGAGGATACACAAGGCCGAGGATATGCCTCCTCTGTAAGAAAAGTAGTGAGGATAATGCACATTTATTTTTGCATTGCCCATATGCGATTGTTGTTTGGGAAGGGGTATTGGACACCTTTGGCATCATGCCAATGGAGAAATTCACTACATTAAGAAGTTGCATATGGAAGTGGATCAAATATCATGATAAATTTAGTTTTCTCCCTCTATATCTCATATGGATCATTTGGAGGAGAAGAAATGCACTCATTTTTTAGAACAAGAACCTGACAGTAAAGGAGGATGTAATCAAAACTGTTGCCTATTTCTTAGAGATAAGACCAACTCAAATTGCAAGCAAGTAAAGAAGAATCATTTGGAAAAACATATGCCATACACTCCTAGTGGGTTTCTTCAATGGTGCTTTATGTCGGAGGAAATGTGGATGTGGGGTTTACATAGTCACTGAGTCGAGAAAAAGCTATCATTTCTTGTGGGAAGGGGGACAGGGCACGAACAGTAAGGTAGAGATAGTGGCGTTATGGGGAGTGTTGATAGCAGGGAAATGGTTGGGATTGGAGAGCCTACAGGTCTAAGGGGATGCAAAAGGAATTATCAATTGGGCTAAGGGTCAGAATAAATTCAACCCTCTGATCTTGAATAATTGGACGAAGCGCATCAAGACTATGGTGAGCACATACCAACTCATGAGCATTGATCATATCTACAGAGAACAGAACTGGACTACATGTTTACTATGTAAAAGAGGTATTGGGAAAGAACCTTGTAAGGTTTTTTACAACATTTGATCATGGGGTTAAGACAAGTGTCGAAAGTATCAACTTCTCCAAGAGTTAGAAGTCAATGCTAAGTAATGAAGGACAAATGAGACTTTTTGGTCAATGCTAAGTAATGAAGGACAAATGAGATTTTTTTACTGTAAGAAGATAAATACATTTTGTGTTTTTTTTTTTTAATCATTAAATGATATTTAGACTAAGTAGGATGGATAGTGAACTAAAGCACTTAGAAATAGAAAATATGGTTAGCAGAAAAGACAGATCATTATCTTTTGGAAGTAATGTATGCTGAAAAAACAGAGTATAATCAAGAATACATGACACATGTACCATCTATTTATTTTAATATTAAAACGTTTTTTTTATTAAAAAAAATCATCCACCTTTTTTCATCCATTCAACACTTTAGTAGAAAAAAAAAGAACTTCCAAAAATAATAAGATGAAACTCCCCATCCAATCCAATTCAGGTAAAGCACTCATATTTGAATGAAGCCCATTCCCCTTATCATTCATTCCGCCTATCTCAATCAAAATCTAAAAATTCAAGCTCCTTGCAACCTCATTCTCGTTGATCTTCAAGCCCCCTCTCTTTGTTGATATTCCCACCCAAACAATTCGGGAGGCTTCGGTTTGCATGTTGTATTACGATACTTCTATTAGTGTGCTATATTACTTATTCCCTCTCGCCTCATTCATATTCCCACCGAAACAATTCGGGAGACTTCTGTTTTCATGTTGTATTATTTATTATTACTATTGAAACACAGGAGTCTGTAATATGTATGGAGAGCTGCAACACGGGATATCATCTCTATGACCAGACCAGATGCGAATTTCAGTAGCATCACTACGCGCTGACTTGCTTAGTTTGGTAATTTGGAAGAAACTATATTGAAACCCTTGGAACATGCACAAATGTACAAAAATATACAAAGAGAGGAGAGAATGGCTTCTTGTTACAATAAGCATGTGAATATTGGTAGAAAAAACTGGAAAACAAGGTTTGGGTTTTTGTTTTGATGCTTTCACAACTAAACCAGAATTGAACAAGAACAAGAATTGAAAAAGAAGGAAAATGGTGGCGTCAATCGTAGGTACAAAAGTTCAGGAAGGAATAATAATTTTACCTCTGTCGGGAAGGAAGAAAAATTTTAGATTTTTACCTGTGTGGTGAGCTGTAAGCATTTGGAAATGTTGGTTGTTCATACCTCCATCGTTATAATTTGTAGAGCTAGACTTTTCCTATTTACTCAAATCCAAAGTCTTCGACACATAAAGCCAGTCGGGGCGGTCGGGGATATGAGTTCTTCCGTGAATGTCGATCGGGGATATGAGTTCTTTCGTGAATGAGCCACAGAGAGACATTTAACGATTAGCACCACATCTGGTTCAATGCTTCTAAAGATTTATCAATTCTTTTGAAAGCTGCACTTCAATTATGTATAGGCAGTGCCTTTACTAATTAGTTTGAAAGTGGCATTCAGGCAGTGGGAACGTGGCTTGCATCCAAGCCCACATTTATAATTAAAAAATAATGAAACAAAAAGCTAGCGGGTGTTGGATGCATGGAGGGCAGGTGCCTACGCCACGAGGTAATCTGAACAAAAGTTGAACTGTGTCTTTGCGTTAGACATACCTGCTTTGTTCATGAGGTTTCTCTGTGATGGCCCTACTAATTTGTTCTTCATTGTTACCCGGATGCTGGTGGAATCGATGCATGGATGGATGCACTAGGTTCCAAATCAATTTTTACAGAAATAATGGCTTCCAGGTTCTAGACCATAATTTTTTACAGAGATAATCACTTCAATTTCATATGTAAAGTTTGCAAAAGATAGACGACACATTTTGAGTCGCTATTACATGAAACTTGAGGTACAACATTCCTTTCTTTGCTGTTCGATGGCCGATATTTTCACTGGTTATTTAATTACCTGGACTCTTATGTATCCTTACTCAGATTTGTAAGTTTTAGTCTCACGTGGATTGACAATTTGGGGGAGGTTTGCTTCTTTTGGTGGCGGATTGCGTTTATTGTGTGAATCAGAGGGTGGAGACGGAGTTTGTCAGCTATTATTCGTTTCTGTTGAAAATTGTTGTGAAATGAGACCGCCTTAAAGAAAGTTGGCTGTTAATTCTCGAAAATTTGTTTTGCTTCTCTCGCTGATTCAATGGAGATTTGTATCAAATATTCAGTGATTCGAACTGCTCCGGGTATTGTGCTTTTGAAAGTTTGAGACTTCGGCTTGGAAGCTGCATTGCTTTGGAAAATATGGACGGTTATGTATAATGTAGTGCATCGAGAAAACTTCAGAGCGATGGCATGCTTGTTCTTTATTTTCTTTTGATACCATTTCCAGCGGGATCTTTTGCCTCTTGGTTGAGGAACAAGGCACTGTAGAATCAACTTTTGGTTGCGTATATGTCTGTTCATATGGAATTCGTGCCAGAAGAGGCTTTTCGAGCAGTAGTTGCCGGTGTTTTGTAAATTGCATTCCCGAAGCGCATGCGATTTCGGCAAATGTGGACGTGGATATGATTTTTCCAAAACGGTGACAGGTAATACGTCATTTCACCTTGGGAGTATACGTTCCTTCAATAGGAGGATTTCCTATTCCAATGTTCTTGTTGTATACAGGTTTACTATTAATGTTATCTGTGATGCGGCCGGACCACCAGATTGCCGGTGAAGGAGCAGAGTAAACTTGCATTTCAATGAAATATCAACCAGATTCGCTATTAAAGTTCTATTTCCTTTGGATAACTCTGCATTCGAAATTTATATTTAAGGTATCGGAGACCAAGACCTGTAAGAATATATGCATAATGTTCAAAGAATATCTTAGAGGCATTGACAATTTGTCTGCCTTTGAAAAATTCGCAGGGTCACTGCATTAAAGCATTTTGGTTTGGCGGTAGCTATTCGGATGGCTTTATATTGTCATTTACATGTATGGTTGGGCATAAATATATGTTTTAAATCAGCTAATGTGTGCAGGCTTTTTTTCTCTACAAATCTTATCCTTGGTTCTTTCCACGCATTTTAATAACCAGATAATAACCAATATTTAATTGTAATTTGATAGGTCAGTGGATGTGGGTTGTGGTAAGCCCTGACATTCTGTGATACGAGTGGCAAGGAAGAATCGACGAAAGATTAACGACTAGCCTAACTTCAAAGGGTGAAAGTGGCAAAACAACGCATGAAAACGTCCATTGTAGAGCTTTCGTGAGGAGACATCGATTGCTTGGTTGGCTTTCTTTCTGTTTCGCTTTATTTATCGGAGTTATCAATATAAGCTTTTTTATCCATTCTTTCTTTGATCTATTTTGAATTACCCACCTAATTTTTGGCCCTTAGCAAATGGTTTGATTGTTCTATATGATTCTACTGATTCCACTCCTCTGCTTTAGAGAAGGTAATATTTGCAGTAGTTCAGGCGAAGTCCCCTATGTCAGAGAGCCCGATGTGCCCTATGATGTTCCCTAGAATTTGGGCGGTGCTTCCAGATGTCCTCCAAATACAGTTCCCTGCACCTATGTCCTGCAGACTTGATGGAACCTTGGAATAAAATTATCATTGAGTAGACTGAGATGGATAGTGGTGATTTTTGTGGATCAAAGCAAAGGCTTCCTAATGTAGGTTATTGTAATTTTCTATGATTAATGTTGGACGCTTCTGAACACCAAATGAGGATTGGAGCTAGATTGACCATTTAGACTGCACATGGATGGTTGTATTTAAATTTTATGTTGTGATCGATTTAGTCTGGCCTCATTAAGTTTCGAGTTATTGTATTTAAATTTTATGCTGTGGTCGATTTAGTCTGGTCTCATTAAGTTTCGAGTTTTTAACTTTTATATGTGAGTGCTTCTCTTGTGACAGAAAAAAAGATAATTATTTCTATCGTTTTAGCTTAAAATATTGGTACTTTATCATGATGTAAAATGAAAATACATGAAAGAGATTATTAAGTGAGAGTCTATATAATGAGGATTCCGAGGATTCAATGTTCTTGGTGCATGCCTCATTAATGGCCTTAATAAAGTTAAGTCTAAAATCTATCTGATCGGCTATTCGTTTTCCTTAAATTGCAGATTAATAGGCTGCCTAAAACACTTAGGCATCAGGAAGAGGAAGACGTGCAAAAAGCATTGGAAGCATCCTTCACAAGACCTCTAGGGGCTCTCCGTTGTCTTCCATCAGTTCTGACTCAAAAGGTATAGTTAAAACCTGGTATACAGAGCAAGATTATTAAGTGAGATTCTATGCAATGAGGATTCTGTGTTCTTGGTGCAGGCTTCATTAATGGCCTTAATAAATTCTAATATTTGTCTGATGGCTATTCATTCTCCTCAAATTGCAGATTGATAGGCTATGTAAAACACTTAGGCATCAAGAGGAAGTGGACAGAACATTGGAAGCATCCTTCACAAGACCTCTAGGGGCTCACCCTTGTTTTCCATCAGTTCTGCTTCAAATGGTATACTTAAAACCTGATATACAGAGAAGCTGTATTAGGCAATCAAAATATACAGAGCAAGCTGTATTAGGCAATTAAAATGGTTGAGTGAATGCCTTTAAGGTCTAGTTCACAAGCATATTGTCGGAGTGAACTCAGCCTTGATTACTTTTTCCACTGCCTTTGCTCCGCAGAACACAGGGCACCAAAAGTAATTCCTTAATTTATCTTCCAACCATCGGACCATCCCAGCCTACTCTAGTATAAGGAAGGCCAAGTTCACAGAATCTAAATTCCATGAAGCAAAGATGAATTTAGAAGATCGAGAAGGCCATATTTTGTAGACATATTATTTAGTGTTGTTGTACTTTTAAGTTAATCTCTCATTGGTACTAGAGGCCCGATTTGTCATTTTTGTCTTAAGAAAAATATTTTTGGCAATGTAACCAATTTTGGATTAATTTGTAATTCAAATTTGTATTACAAGCATGCTATTATGTTGTAGAAAATCAATTCGAGATTGATCGCCTCATCCATTCTTTGCTTCCACTGTGTGCACTAATTAGTTGCTATCTGAGCTTCCTTTCCTTTTAAGCTCTCAGCCTAGTTCTTCTTTGGGATCTATCTCCACATCTAGATTATACATATCAATGTCCACATATATATTATACATACCAAATGTATGTTGTGCATTATTCTTTGGTCAGAGGATAAATAATTCTGTCAGTTGGTTCTTTACAAGTATTAATATAATTGTTTTTTTTTCTGAAATGAACCATACTTTTCTGCCACTTTGGCCCATTATTCTCTCTCTACGTAGCCCTACTCCCTATGTTGCCCCCTTGCTATGTCGACTTTGCTACATTTTTTTCCTGAAATAATAAAAGAAATGTGAAGAAGACTTAGTCTGGAGCTCATGCTTTTCATTTTGCCAAATTTTCAAGCGTTTCTGAATTAACTTCAGTGTCGAAAATTTCAATCAGCAAAACCTAGTATACCTTCATCCTCCATTCCAGAGTCCATGTTTTCATTTTATGTCTGTGGGTCATTAGAGTTAGATCCCTAATTATGGTTGAATTGGTACAATGTATCATGTTCCTTCTTGGTTTCTGGCTAAGATTGATGGTTAAGTTAAAATTTGTCATCTTTTTTTGAATTTCATCTTATTCTTGTCCAAGCTAAATTGTCCTGAATTTTATATGGATTAGTATTTATATAAAGAAATTACTTGGAAGTTAGGATTATGTAGTTGAAGGACATTAAAGCCTGTGTCAATTTTGTTGTAGGTACTTTACTCATTTAGTCAGCCATTTCTCACTATAAATACTAAGTAATAAAGACTACTATCTTTCTATGACGGGTATATATCTTTTTATGTTATGGTTTTGGGACAACCTCATGAAGTCAGTCCTCACTAAATTGAGGGGTAATTTTCTGCCATACAGTAGAAGTAACTTCTATAATTTTGTCTTTAACTGAAACAATGTTTTACTCATATTGATCATTCTCTTTAGTGCAGAGAGTACATGATATTTATCATAGATTTTGCAAAGCAAATAAAGAATTGCATACACCTGTTTCATTTCTAGGTTTGAAGAAGAAGAAGAAACAATAGTCTTACACTATTGTACAACAAATTAGTTCTGGAATTGACTACAAAGTCCAGAAGAAACCCTCTTTAAAACCATTAATTTATAAATACCCCAGAAAACCCATTCTTTATATGCCCTTGTTTCTTTCAAATCCTCAGCTAGCCAGACTATTACTGCTACCCTTGGTCAATTTTCCTTGTTGAAGACTAACCTGTTGACATTGTATTGAAACAAGTTTGACTAAATTACCTGTTGATTCATAAAATTCTCCCATTTAAAGACCAACCTATTGGGATTGTATTAACAAGATTGACTAAATTGAGTTTAAATTTGCCCAACTGATGCTTTATTCCCCTTATGAAACTCAAAACTAATGATAGCATTTTCATGACCACTACCATAATCGAAACAATCATCTTCAAAGGGTTGTACTTGCACATAATTATAATTACCTTGATACACTAACTGTGCAATCGTAGGCTTTGATAGATTCTGCACTTTCAGATCAACTAGTTGGCTTTCTTTAACTTGGACATCTTTGAAAGAAGCCATGTTTTGAGGTACCATATTTGAAACTAGAATCTTATCACATGAGAGCTCTGTGCAGGAGTCTTTTCCACAATTTGTTGTTGTTGGTGAACATCCAGCTTCAGACAAAGTGACACAATTATTGGTGCTAATTTCCCAAAACTTATCAGGAATCTGTTTTGATAATAGCTGACCTGGGTTTTGCTTTGTCTGAATTACTTCATAAGCAAGTGTGCTCACCTCCAGCTCAAATTCCCCTAAATCGTTGTTGTAATATGTAGTACCTTCATTCTTACTTTCTGGAATGACTTGTCAAATCACAACTCTAATAGTAAATTGTTCTTTCTGGAGTTTATAGTCGGATCAGAAAAATAAATTCATAGTTTGGGATGTAATCTATATAAGGCAATGAAGAAGATATTGGTTTACCTTGAAAGATGATCAAAAACATTTTGGGTCAAAAAAACATCGACAACTGACTCTACAACTGATCCTTTCCACTGAGAGAACTGTTGGTCAATAGTTTAAGAAATTTTTTTGCTTACACGCAAACTGGTTCATGTACTGTTAGTGTGTTTTTTAATCAGTCATAAATGTATTGTTTGAGATTTTTTTTTGTCACTTTTATATTATAGAAATGTTGGTCAATAGTTTAAGAATTTTTGTCTACACGCAAACTGGATCATGTATTGTTAGTGTGTTTTTTAATACTTCATAAATGTACTGTTTGAGGTTTTTCTCTGTCACTTTTAAATTTGAAAATTATAAATACTTTACCTCTGCTTAAAAATTTGAAAACTGTAAATACTTTGCCTGTGTAGTTGAAATTTCTGGTTTTGAACTTTTCTTTGAAATAAAGGGACAATATTACAATGTTATTCAAGGTTAAATGCTCATAATTGGTGTTTTTGAATATCTGAATAGTTTGATATTTTCGTGTCAAATCCTTTGATTTGATATTGCTGAGACTAAATTACAGTAAATTACTTCACCCTAAATCGCACAGATTTGGAATGTGCTCTTTTGTTTAAGATACGTGTTACCTCTGTTTTATTGTTTGAAGATTGTTCCTTCAAACAAAAATTGAAGCTTTGAAAGTGCAGAGCAAAGTTTATTAACAATCACTTCAATTACATTGGCAGGTTGTGAAAGTATATCACTTACTTCAACTACATTGGCAGGTTGTGAAATTATATCATTTCAATTACATCGGTAGGGACTTGCTGCTTCGTAGCTAGTCTTGTTTAATTAAAAATCTAATAGATATCCATGGTTGTCTACATTTTATTCAATTCTGTGTTTCTAAGTCACTTCAACTTGCTGCTTCATAGCTCGTCTTATTCCATTAAAAATCTAGTAAATATCCATGGTCGTCTGCATTTTATTCCATTCTTATATTAGGGGTTTCTAAGTCAACCTAATATTACTATTGGTGTACTTAGTTGCCTCCCATTAGCGAATCATGTCAACGTGGCACCTTAATATACAAAATATTAATCATGTCAACGTGGCACTTTAATATACAAAATATTAAATTCCACATGCATTAACATTAGTTTTAGTCACATTCACTATAAAACCATATCTACATAATATTAACACATTTTGAGCAACATGACTACTTGAACAAAAATCTGTTTATTTTTAGTCACATTCACTATAAACCATATCTATATAATATTAACACATTTTGAGCAACATGACTACTTGAACAAAAATCTGTTTAATAGTTACACTATAAACCCCGTGCATTATAAAACAAGGCATAAACACCATGCATTATAAAACAATGTCGTTTTATAAAACCATATCTACATAATATTAACACATTTTGAGCAACATGACTACTTGAACAAAAATCTGTTTAATAGTTACACTATAAACCCCATGCATTATAAAACAAGGCCCTTCCATAGGTAAATTATAAACACCATGCATTATAAAACAATGCCGTTTTATGGGTGTATAGCTAGTGTTACCTACCTAAACACACATTGTATTTGTTCCATAGTTACACTATAAACACCATGCATTATAAAACAAGGCCGTATAGTTAGCATTCCCTGCCTCTTAGTTTAATTATTGATCTTTCAAAAGTATGAACCAACTTCCACGTTTGAACAAGGGCTATATTTACAAGAGAGCCACATAGTAGCTACTCTAGCTTATTTTAAATATAGTTAAATTAGAGCAAAAAACATTTGAACAAGGGCTACATTTGAACAAGGGCCACATACTAGCTACTCTGCTTATTTTAAATATAGTTGAATTAGAGTAAAAAAATTAAAGACATACAACTTTATATTAATAAAAAATACAATTAAAATAGCAAAATAATTGATAATTGTGTTATCTCTGGCTAGACAATGATAATAAAAACTTTATTTGGATAGTTTTTTATAAACTTCAATATCATATTTGTTCATTGTATTTTGTAATGAAAGTTTCTTACTAAATTATTGTAAGGGAAAATTGAAGAGCATTGCCATCTTTTTATCGTAACATATCCATTTTTCAATATATATAAAGAAGATTTTTGAAGATTTGTTTATCATTTCTTTTTTATATAATCATAAAATTTATTAACAACCAATGAAATTATTTTATCTTTCACTTTCAATAATAATATTTAGGTATTATTGTGAAAGTTAGCTTCTTTTCATCTTTGAAAAACTCAAATAATATTAATGTCTAAGTAATAGTTAATGAACCATTAAATATAAAGTTGTAGCCAATTGAATAAAGCCAAAAGTAAAAATTGTTTGAAATATTTAGACATTATATTTAAATTTTTACTTATCTTCTAAGTATCTAAGAAGATAACTCCAAATATTAATCAGTCCAGAGTTTTCAAAAATCAAATATCTTCTAGTTATCTAAGAAGATAACTCCAAAGTTTAATCAGTCCAACGTTTTCAAAAATCAAATCAGTTTTAGTATAGTTCTTTATGCGAAGCTTAATTATAATATTTTAAAGTAATTAGAAATGGTTTTATGCAAATTTTAATTCTTTAAAAGTTAATTTTAAAGCTTTATAAAGTAATTAGAAATTTCTTTTAAAAAGTAATTGGAAAATATTGGTTTTTAGTGGGTATGGTCTAATACAAAATGGTAGTGGGTATGATCTAATAAAAAATGGTAGTGGTTTAGTCAGAGTCAAAATTAAATTGATGGTTAACCATCTACCTATAAACTATATGTACTACTATCAAAAAAGTATTTAATCATGTAGATTTTTTCTTGAATTTGTGAACATTAATAATGTCATTAAAAATAAGATTGGTGATGCACATTTCAATTAAAGGACAAGCACAAATTCTCATAGTAAATGATTAATGGATTACCATAAATTCTCATGGTAAATGATTAACTAATATAAATCCATCGTAGGCCAAATCTAATGAGCATCCATACAGTTAGTTCCGGTTAGTGTTTGATAAATCTAATGTCGGTGGCCTAAAATTTAGGTATGGTCTAATACAAAATGGTAGTGATTTAGTCATAGTCAAAATTAAATTGATGGTTAACCAACCACCTATAAACTATAGGTACTAACTATCAAAAGCGTATTTAATCATGTAAATTTTTTCTTGAATATGTACAAACATTAAATAATGTCATTAAAAATAAGTTTGGTGATGAACATTTCAATTAAAGGACAAGCATAAATTCTCATGGTAAATGATTAATGGATTAATATAAATCCATAGTAGGCCAGATCTAATGAGCATCCATACCTTTAGTTCTTGTTAGGGTTTGATAAATCTAATGTCAGTGGCCTAAAATTTAGTCATTGATGTAATAAACTATTTAAATGTTTTTAGAACATCCATGTATTTATATCTAGTTAGCATTGGATAAATCTAGTGTATAATTTCTTCAATAAATTAATATAAAGTTACATATAATATTTATAAAAATAATAATAACCTTAAATATTTCCATATAAATAATAAATTGAATATTTTAATATTCACACACATAGCTATATACTTAAAATAAATAATATAAAAATAATAATATATATTTTATTATTTTAGTTAAATATAATTAATATCAATTATTTTTATAATAATAACATTAAATATATTTAATATAAATAATAATTGAAAATTTTAATATTTCTCACACATAGTTAATATTTAATAAATAAAAAGTTAATAGGAAAATAATAATATATTTTAATTATTTAATAAAAATAATAAAACATTAAATATTTCAATATAAATAATAAATTGAATATTTTAATATTCACACACATAGCTATATACTTAATAAATAAAAAAATAATTAATATGAAAATAATAATATATATTTTAATTATCCGGATGCGGGTGTATTAACGCAATATTTATGATGGCTCTGCGTTATGACGACAGCTGGTACAGCAGGTGGCAGGACAGCACACCTACCCAAGCCCTCCCATAGATGGAAATGGATTATATTATGTCCCGGCAGATCAATTTCCATGCGGAACTGAATGCGTAGTGGGTTCGAGACATTTCACCTGGTATTCCTTTAATGGTTGCCTCGGCTCTCTCTGTTAATATTTACCTCTCGCCTCCCTCCATTCGACTGCCTCCGGTTTCGCATCCTTGCAATGCTTCGAAGGTGGCATTGAATGTCTGGTTCTTAAAGCGTTACGGGCACCCTCACACCGGCATCTGCTTTGCTTCATCCTACTCTTCATCCCCTCCAAGCTGCCCTGTTACTTTGACAATGGTGCGTCGTCAAGGTAGCTGTCGCCGAGGTGACAGTCGTGAAGGTCGTGGGCGCTCTAAGCCTGCTCCTCCGCCTGTTATTCCTCTGGCTTCGGCTTCCCCTACCTCAGATACTCGCAGGCCCCTCCCGCACAACTCTTTTCAAACCACCCATTTCACGTTTCACAGTCGCCTCAATCAACCTGTTCTCTCGACCAGCATTACAGTAATTTTCTCGGAGGAAGAAGCTCGGCCCACTGTTGCAATTGACACCTCAACAATGCAGTCTCGGGGAGAAAGCGCGCAACAGGGGGAAGATGTTGGTTTTGGGTTCAATTGTGGAGATTTGCAGGCTCGAGGAAATGACAGTGATGTCTCCAAGCTTCCAGACGGCAATCAACAAGATGCCCCAGCCTCTGCTCACCCGACGAGTGGTTTTGATAGCATTCGACAGTTGGCAGCTCCTCCAGATGGCAGCGGTTCGGCTATTAAGGATAATTTTGAGGACACGTGGATGGGCTTTCCTTGCCCCATGGAGGAGGAACTTCCGGAACATGATATTGTTGTTTGAAGACTCCTGGGCCATGTCTACTTCCCTGCTCCTCTCTCTGCTCTTCAGTTCATTTTGTTATGCCTACATGGCTTCTGTCAATGTCTTTCTGCATCAGGCATGTAGTTCTGTTATAGTTTCAAGTTTTTGGCTTTGTAATTTTACTCATGAATATATGGGCAGTTCAGATAGTATGGTCATAGCTTATCATCTGTCCTTTTCTGAGGTCTATCACTCTAGCCACTTCTCTCTATATAGCCCTGGGCTTTTGTATCTGGTTAATCGCAACCCTGGGACAATTTGTTTGTCTTACTGGACAGTCTTGGACCTCCTCTGAGGTTTCGATCGCATTGTAACTATATTTTTACTTTTTTT
>APFE030695978.1:74952-91928 GCA_000404065.3 Pinus taeda | reverse complement strand
GAATGTAAAAAAATTTCTTATTTTACTATAAAATATTTTATATCATTAAAAAATGTGTAACTAAGAGTGATATCACAAAAAGCCATCCTTGCTATTCTATCTATACATACAATTATATATAGAGAATTTGAACTATCCTAAATGGTCCATACAAAATATAGTCTTGTTAAAAGTGACTAAGAGCATAATAATCGTAGCTTTCATTCATCGGAGAGAGTCCTGAATGGCAAATTTATGGAATAATTGTAGAATTGAGGCTTCTGTGATCCATGTCAAATTACGAGAGATTCTTTAGCGTAAATCACATAAAATTTCATTTGCCGACCCGTTTCGAACTAACTAGTGTGGTTCATCGTCAGGACAAGTTGAAGAAACAGATCTAGCTTAGCATGTTAAATAGTCTAAGCAGAGACTCCAATGACTGAAAATTGATTAACGGCTAAATTTGGACTTAAGGACCCCAGTCAAATTTTTACTCATAAATTTAATATTATTATAATTTATTATTATTATTCAATATGGAAATAAGTTAAATCAGGTAAAAAATAAATTAATGGTTAGTTTTTTAAAAATAATTTATTAAATAATATTAGTTTGTTAAGAAAAGTTAGGATTAATATATAACTAAATACCATAACTTTAGTGGTTAGTTTAAAAAGTTAATATATGAAATTATTTATTAATTATTAATAATATTATATAATTATATATATATAATATATTATTATATATATATATATTTATATATATATAGTAATTAAATATATATTAGGATTAATTAAATAAAGGCCTTGACTTAGGACGGTTCAAATTTTTATTTACTTAAATTAATATTATTTATTTTTTATTAATGGAAATAAGTTAACTTAGGTACCCAAATAATAAAATAAATAATTAATAGTTAGTTTTTTAAAAATAATATTACGGGTGTTAAAGAAAAATTAGGGGTTAATAAAAATAGTTTTTAACAAGTGTTTAAATATTAAATTATTATTAATTAAAATAAATATATTTATTATTTTAAATTTATTTAAAACTATAGGTTAAAGTTAGATAAAAAAAATTTAAAAATCAAAATAAATAAACCAAAAAAACAAATAAAAAGATACAATAAAGATAAATAAAATAATTTAATATATATATTAAATTTTAAAAAAAAAAAAATAATATATATATTATAATATAAATAAAAAAATAAAATTAAAAATTTAAAATAAAATTAAAATAAATAAATAAAGATAATCCTATCTAATATATAAAATATATATATATATATTATATAATAGCTATATATATATATCTTAACGGGAGAGAGCAGGGATCCAGCAACTACTGATCTTCCATCCGTCATCTCTATTGAGATTGTTCGATCTCTTCTCAATCTCAAGAGCTTCCCTAAATTTTCGGTGATGGAAATGTGAAACCCTAGCAATAACACTCGCCTCCTCTATGGAATAATTTCAATTATATCAACTTCCCAACAAATTAAATATATATGATTACTATTATGAATCTCTCAAATGCTATTCATTGCTCCCAACGTCGTCTCTTGGCATCAAATGAAATCGATGTGTTTAACTATTCAATGCATCCTGTGACACACTGGTCCACTAACCCCTCCTCTCTCAATACTAAGAATTGTAAGTAATATCCCTGGTATATACTCAAATTAAATCTTTAGCTCCTTAACTTTGGAAAACAATGGATGTACTGATATATCGATTGAATGAATGAATTGGAATGCTATTAATTTATGCTATAGTTTAGTAGAGAGGAAGAGTCTATATAAATATAATTGTGTAGTTGCAGTAAGCGATTCATTCCACGTTATCAACCAGAATAAAGAGAAGGAAAAAAGTCTTATAGTCAACTTGACTTCTCTGATGCATAAATTGACTTTTTGACGTACAAAACGGTCGCATAAATTTCTGATGGCCGCCTTGTGATGAGGAGACATGTGTTACAGCATGGCAAAAAGTTCTTATCCGTGGCTGCGAAGTTGAAGGACTGCGGTGGTGGACATTTCCAATCAAATCACGTTAAGAATTTCGTAAGAAAGAGTCCCTTTGATGGTGAAGAATTTGAGCATTGTCATGTTCGATAATAGTAGCAGGATTGATTTTTTCATTTAAATCATGTTCTTCATGTTCTTTTTCTCTCTAAAAAAATTTCATTTTGTGTTGATTAACACTTGAAACATCAACCAACGATTGATTAGGCTCCCTTTCATGCAAAAAAAAATGACAAAAAGTGAGGGAAAACTGATAAACAACTTAGCACTTTCTGCCTAACGTACCCAAGTAGTGCATGACAGAGCATTGCACCTCTTGCAGCAGTGTTAGTCTGCCTAGGTGCAATGCAAATTTTGATACTGGGGTTGCGTTGGTCCTTGGGCATATTCTTAAAACCCTAGGCCCCTCAAACTATTAATATTTTTTTGCATGAAATCACAAAAATGGACCATGAAAAGAAAGGGAAGGGTTTTAGTTCCAACCTGGAAGCGAATATACTCAGAATGATCCACCGGATTGGCCGCAATCAGTTGCAAAAGATCGAGGGAAAAAGAGCTCAAAGTCCTCACCATTGAAGGTAAATGTGAAAATTAATTTCTCTGAGTATTTATGGTCATTTCTCACATTAAATTGTTCATATTTAATGTCATGACCTAGATATGCTTCATTTTTACTATGAAACAGGTATGTTTAATCCTTTTTGTGGTGTGTTGGGCAGGTCAACAACTGTTAACAGGTTATTATCATGCTTTAAACATGTTATTTTGACCAAGGAGTATAATTTTATCTCTTTTTCGAGCTCTGTATACCTATGAAAAAGGAACCCTTTGGAGTCCTCTTTCATCTCTTTTCAGACTCCCAAAACATGAAAATATCATAGAGGACTTGTCTTTTCGAACTCATAAAAGTAAAGCAAAAGACATCTACTCACTATAAGTTTAACCATTTTTCGAACTAAGATAGACTATTTATGAAAAAGGAAAACCTTAGTTGAACATGGCTAAGAGGTTGTTTTGAGTATTGTTTTCTACCTTTTCGGACTTGAGAGACTATCTACAAAAAGGGACATCTGGAGTTTTCTTTTTCACCTCTTTTTCAAACACTCTAAACATGAAAAAGCTGTCAAGTTTTGAATTTGCTGGACTCGTTGAAACATCAAAAAATGATGGAATTGTCGAACATGACAATGCCGAGTCACTCCTTCTCAGGGTCAGTTAATATACTCGTAGGGATTCATTCGAATGATAAACTTACAGATCAAGCATATGTTAACCTCCTCAAGCTTGTTAAAAAAAATAAATAGGTATTACCTGGTATGGTTGGGGAAATTTGGAAAATAGGGTATTCCATTTTCTAATGGCAGCGAGTTTCCCTTGAACACGACACTCTTCCACTTCATATTTGTGGTTGTTGGGTTGGGTAATCTGCTTGTCGTTTGGTTATCATACCATTTTTTCACAGCCTCCATTTCGGTTTTGGGTCAATGTTGCCAACTCCATTCAATATTGCCGGCGTGTTCAAGGGAATTCATTCAGTTAATATCCATTATAATACTCTTAAGTCTTCATTCCATGTTTTACTTTCCTAATCTAGTTCCATATCATCATCATTTTGTCTCAATCATGATACCCGTTTTGTGTCATTGATGGGGAATACATCAAGGCCCCCCTGCGATGGGTCTCTTCCTATCGACATCAAAACCTTATCCAGGAAGTTGAATTAGAAACACCCTTTAGTACCTTGCTGCTTGCATACATCATTGGAAAGTTTCCTCACTCTTGGTGAAAGGTTTACATCAATGGCCTTCAACCGAAAGACTTCATGTGGTTTTCGACATCAACTTATTTATTCACACCATATGGATTGTATTGAAGTACCTTGAGATCCGTTAACATCATCGGTGGTTTCTCTCGTGTCTGTTAACGACTTACACCATTAGCTTGTAATCAGATGGTACATACCATGTTCGACCTCACCCCATTGATTCACATGGTTGGACTCGTACGTTGGTTGGTCCTGTGAAGGAGATAGAAGATCCCAGATCTAGTTTCATCCATCCGGGCTGCGATTTCAGGAGTTATACAAATATCACAATTTATGATGGCCATGATCATACATACAACATCCACTCATGGGTCCACCAATTGTCATCTGTGGATGCATCTTTTGATCATTGTACATGTTATGTTAGCTTATGTGCTGAGTATGGGTATGCCTCCCTCAACAACAAATATGTCATGATGAAAATGTATTGTAACAGATCAAGCTTGTTAGTTGTTCTTGATCTCGACTTGTCACAAGGTAAAGCACTTCAATCCTCAGTCATCATTTTTTATTTCGTGCTTTAGGGGGAAATCTATTATAGGCCATTTTGTCACATATGATCAATAGGACTCCTAATGGGATCAATCAAAATCATATTCCCCCTTGTAATCATCTTGCACAAATCCCTAAGCATGCCTCTTTCATTCCCTAGAGTTTCTTCCCCAAACTACATCATCTGAGCCAGTTTTAGTACCAACGCACCCTGACCTCTTACTTAATAGTGTTCGCCTACATGTTGCTCCACTGTGGCCTGCGTTGATCACCTACAGGTTGCTCCCATTTGCACATGTGTTGGTTTTAGAAATTCAGGAAAAATAGAGAAATTCCAGAAGCCTCCTCTTCCAGAAGATTTTAGAAGTTGTTACAACCATTTACCTCAGATAAAACATTTTGGATCTTATCCTATCCTACCTTGGAGTTTCCATCCCTTATCCTTTGATCCCATCGTCCCATAAAATGTGGATTTAAAACCTTATACTAGTAATTGGATCAGAACTTCCAACTTACACCACTCCTATATATATTTACAACCCTCCATATGTAATAGGTTGGCTTTTGGAGAGTGATTTTACCCTTGTGTTGTTGTTGTGAGAGGTTTCATTCCATGCACTTAGGGTGATTGGAGGTGCACATTGTTACAAGGAAAGGACAAGTCGGCCTAGAGGAGCTCTTCTATAAGATCAACACCTATTTATGGTTGTAAACACCTTCTATTTATATTAATGCAAATAATTCTCTGTTTTCATATATGTGATGTTGTTATTTCATATATTTCAATACCATGTTGATATGTTGAATAGAGTATTTAGATGATACTGCATATATCTCGTAGTTTCTTGGCTTGTGTTATCTAATTGTACAAGTTCTAATTTTGGCAATCAAAGCTGGAATTGGAGCACTCAAGCTAAGGAAGGAGTGAAGCCCGTGAAATATTCCAAGTAGGTTTCATACCGTCATCTATTTACTTTAACGAAAGCATTGTGTTCCTTGTCTCTCTGTTGTTATAGGTTAACCACCAAACCTAGGGGAGATACTTTTTTCCGCAATCGTGAATCCCATATAACACTTACCTATTCCACAAACTTAAGGACAAAGTCTATTATTAAGAGGGGGTGTATGTAGTGCCTCGCTCTAGTTCACTGGCCTTGATATGGCATTGACATTGATTTAGCCTTAAGGCTCACACATTATTCTCTTAGGACCTCAAGTTGAGGATCTAGACACTTGACTCTACTATTAGTGGATGTGATGGTTATGTTTGTTTCCTAGTTGATGTTAGGCTGATGATAACTTTGATGGATATGCATGTCTCCTATTGATATTATGGTGATGATAACATTGATGGATATGTATATTCTCTATTGATGTTATGATAATGATATATTTGATGGATATGTATGTTTTCTATTGATGTTATGATGATCACAACTTTGATAGATATGTATTTTTTCTACTAATGTTATGATGATGATAGTTTTGATGGATGTGTTCCTTATGTTGGCTAATTACATTAGTTCTGGTGCACAATGAACAATGATGTGAATGAATAGGTCATGTTGATGATGCTATTATGACAATGACTAACACTATGAAACTTTGTTACTAATGATTATCGAGTATGATTGGAAACCACCAAATGCACTTGCATGTGATGAGTCGATGATATCTGGTTTGATGGAAATGAATATTTTGACTTTGAAATTTTAAATTTCAATTTGAATCTTTTTATAAATTCTAATGACATTTTAGTGGTTGTAGGCATAGGTTAGTTTCTTAGCCGAATGACTCACACATGGGTGATGGGGTTTTACAAATGAATGGAACTACATGGGAGAGGTAGGATAGTGTCCTTGATTTCACCTACTAACACTCCCAATGTGGCTTGGGCCTAAAGGGTTGGGACACCTTCACCTTGAATATCATGATGTCATGGGGGCAAGTCCCAAATTGGGTTGCTCATGAGGATATTACTGGGGGGTGCACATCAAGGTAGATTCCTTGATCCCCAACACCATTAGTCTCGTTATAGCATGGAACAAGAGAGATGATAGAGATCTCTATTGTTGCATCTCAATTTTCCCCTCGTAGCCACTAGATGCTTGAAGGGCAAGCAACGTGTCACCCTTGGAACTTTAAGGGAAGTTATTGAAGGGCATGACCGACTTGGCACCCTTGGCATCATAAATAAATTATTTGGCGTAACACCCTTGAAGCTTTGAAGGGAAGTTTTTGAAGGGCACGACCAACTTAGCACCCTTGTCATCATAAATAAATTAATTGTTATGCATGGCACCATTGGAACATTGAATGGAATTTCTTGAAGGGCTTAACCAACTTGGCATCCTTGACATAAAAAAATAAAAAATGAAAAATGAAAACAAAGAAAAACAAAAAGACAAAAAAACAAAAAAACAAAAAACAAAAAAACAAAAAAACAAAAAAAAACAAAAAACAAAAACAAAAAACAAAAAAACAAAAACAAAAACACAAAAAAACAAAAAACAAAAACAAACAAACAAACAAATAAAAACAAAAACAAACAAACAAACAAACAAACAACTAATAAATATAATCAAGATATTAAAATTTTACTAAGTCACATTAGGTGGTAAATGAGGTTAGAACTAAGGCAATTAAATCAAGAATAAACTGAGGGTAAAGGGAGAATAGGAAGAAATAAAGACATTGTACCTTGGAAACTGTACCCTTCCCATGTTGGAAAATATCAGGTAGATAATATATGTAAGTATTTTAATTAGGAAAAAGGGGGAAAGAGGGACATAGAGTTAATTAAAAAAAAAAAATTGATCCTAAAATAGTAAACTTCATTAAGAGAAAAGGGTGGTGAATTAAAATAAAGATTAATAAATTAAAATTAGAGAAATTTAGAGAACCTCCATGTGGCAAGAGCCAACATAAGAATATCCATCTAAGAGGAAAATTGAGTTAAATTAGGAGGTAGTTAGGGGACCAAATTTGAGACTAATCATTTGACTTTAGTAATGAACACAAATTAAGGTGTAGAAAGGGGGATCAAGAGACAACTAGCAAGAGAAATAGGGAGCCTTGTTGGGGTGAGGAAAAATATTATTTTTGAATTAAAATTTAAGTAGATAATTTTGGAGAGCCTTGGTGAGACGGTGACACATGGGTGGGTGAATAATCAAACTTTTGGATTAATAAAAATAATCAATTATGCATGAAGTGGCAAGTGTCACCTATGAAGCCTCCTATAAAAGAATGGGCAAACCACGGGAGAAGGGAATTTTTCTTACCCTATTGTTAGATGGACGAGATTATGTCATTGTGAGTGGCTACGAGCTATAGTTGAGTTTGGTGAGGTAGAGGACTATAGAAATGGGACTCTTGAGCCAAGGGGTGCTCATCTTTATCAGTTAGCACACTTCGTCCATTGTACATCCCCATTGCATCGTGGGGACCCGCGCGGAAGGAGAGTACCCAAGGAGTAGGATGGGAGGTCAACTAGTGGGTCACTACATTCGGTCGAAGCACATCAACATTCACACTTGGAGGTGGACGACAACAACTATCAGTGAGGCCAAGATTGAATCTCCTCTCTCGGTGAATGATACTTGTGGTATTTATGATACCCTATTATATGATTTCATTGTTCCTATAGTTAGTAGAATGTAAAGTAGATGATATGGGTAATGTAGTGTAATTCATGGATGTTTGATGTAAATGATTAGTATTTTTGAGTGCCCAATGTTTATCTTATTATGGTTGTTTCCTATTTTATCTGCATTGCATACTATATATATCAGAAGTAATTTACAATGGATTATCTGGCCCAGTCCTTGGAAGGGAAGGAGGGTGATATGAACAACTAACATGTTGCTTAAAGTGATACAACCACATTTCCATCTTCTCGACCTTTTTTGCTAGCAAGTCCCGCCCCCCCAAACTAATACAATCCTTTCTCTGACATGGGATTGAAAATAATGCAGTTGATCAAGTGTGGTGATGACCACCTCATGTTATTCCTTTATAGCCCTATCATAAGCCTCTAGATGCTCCAGAACATATTGGAACATGTCACGAAGGACCGCAGGACTAGTCGACCAGTTAGTAGTAGAACACCCCTAAAGACCCACATGCCCCGACTTGCTACTCAATCTTCACACATGTGCTCTACATCCACGAACTGCATGAACACCCCTCCTAGATCCCACACCTTCCCTGCCACCTTGATTTCTAGCTGACGCTCTGACCATGCCACCTACAACGCTCCCTCTCTGCTTGAAGCTTGCAACAATCCTACCTTGCTATGTCACCTCCAATGATCTTCCTGGGCCGCCCCAATTGGAAGAGATGCTCAACTTTGGGGGTTGTGAGCGAGACCTTCATCGAACAAGATGCATGATAAAAACACAGTAGGACACCCTTAGGTAGAGACCCACTGCACACTGTAGACCCTTCCACCAAAGAAAATGCAAGCGAAGGCCTTATGCTAACCCTGCAATAACCAGCAGTGACCACCCCTGCAAAACTGACCGCCGCCACCAACAGATCGGGAGGAAGCATACTTCGAGATGTAAAAGTGGATGCAAACATGGGTGCAACAGGAGAAACAAAATTGGATTCAATGGAAGTAGATGCAAAAGAAGATACAAAATGAGACACAAAACCCAACACAAAAATGGATGCGAAAATAGATGCAATATTTGATGCAAAAGAGGATGCGAAGATGGATGCGAAAATAGATGCAATATTTGATGCAAAAGAGGATGCGAAGATGGATGCAAATTGGAAGCAAAATTGGAAGCAAACATGGGTACAAAAGTAAGTACAAAACATGGCACAATTGTGTCACAACAAAAGTGGATGTAATGATAGATGAAAAAAAGGAAGCAAATGAATATGAAAAATAAGATGCAAAAAGGGATGCAAAAGTGGACGTAAACATGGGTGCAAAATAGGATGCAAAAGTTGATGCAACAAATTCTATGCAAAAGTAGATGCAATATGAGACACAAAACCTGATGCGAATCTTGACGCAAAAGTGGGTACAGAAAGAGATGCAAAAATAGATGTAAAATTCGATGAAAACCTAGATGTATATGAGGATGCAATCGTGGATGCAAACTTAAAAGAAAAATGGGTGCAAAGGCAGGTGCCAAACTAGATGCAAATTATGGCACAAGAAAATTGGATGCAATAGTGGACACAATAAAAGATGAAAAAGATGATGTAAATATGGATGCCAAACAATATGTAAAAGTGGATGCAACAAAAGTAGATGCAAAATTAGATACAAAACTAGACACAAACCTTGATGCAAAACTTGGCGCAAAGGGGATGCAAAAAATGATGCAAAAATGGATGCAAAAAATTATTTTAAAAATGATGCAAAAGTTGATGCAAGTGTAGGCACAAAAAGTGGATGCAATAGAGGATGCAAAAGTTAGTGAAACAAAATTAGGTGCCAAACTTGATGCAAAACATGTGCAAATGATGGCACAAAACATGGCATAAACCTGGCGTAAGAGCTAGTGTAAAATCTGGTGCAAAACCTATTACAATACCTGGTGCTAAACTTAGTGCAAGACTTGATGCAAAACTCAGTGCAAACTTTGCATCAAGGTTTGCACCATATTTGATAAATGGACACAAATAGCACCAAAAATGGGCTCTAGATGCAAACAAGGAAGCAAAAAAGGACGCTAATCACAGGGTTTTGTTGTAGTTTATGCGTTGTCCTCCTTTGCATCTTCCTTATATGATCTTTCATTGCCCATGTGTTGAGCCTATATCGGGGATCAACACCCCCATCGGGGAACCCTCCTAGTTAACTACCATATGATAGAATGCATAAAGATGAGGGGACCAATAACTGAAAGGCCAATCATGGATCAATTCTTGTCTTTGATTTTCACTTACCCTATTGGAAAACTTATTGGTTGCTTGATTCCCCTCTCTTCTCACATATTTCGTGACTACATAATCAGATGCGAAGAACCAGGAATGGATTTGTTCACAAATGAGCTCCAATCTCCAACTATAAACCACCTTCTCAGGGGGAGACCCATTGATGAGTTTCTGCAACATGGAGACAACTATTTGAGAATCTCCATAGACCTATACTTTTTCCAATCCCATCTTAACAACAATTTGAAGCCCCTTCTCAAGCGCTAGAAATTCAGCTACATTGTTGATGGTATTACTGCATGGTGCAGTGAATAATTTCACCACCTTCCCCATGTCATTCTGAATCAAACCACCTAAACCTGCACGGCCCGAATTTTCTTTAGATTCTCACTCCAAATTTGTCTTAAAGAAGTCAGGTAGAGGCCAAAGAAAAGTATCAATTGAGCTCCCCCACATGGAGGGCAGCTGGGCAGATCTAGAGGTGATTGAAGTCATGCTGAGATCCAGATCTCTAAGGATATCGATCTCCCGACCCTCAGCCTTCCAATCCTCACTGGACTAGTGATCAACTATGATAGACTCTTTGATGTTGTGCTTTGTTACTTCCCAAACCTGGTCAGCCTTGATGACCTATGAATGAAACACCACCCGATTTCTGGATTTCTAAACTTTCCAAAGGGTAAAACCCTGAGAGAGGCACTATTCTCTATTAACTATGGGGTTTTTAAAGAGATTCCAATTCCAAAATTCCAACGATTCTCTTAAACTATTCTCAGACTGATCTACATACCCGAATAATGATAGTGTCTAATTCCATAGATATACTGCCATAGAGAAAAAATTGAGGAGATGATCCGCTGTGCCACCTTCACTAGTACAAAGTGGGCAGCGGGAGGGGCCGAAAAATCCTTTTTTGCGAAGCTTATCCCAAGTTAAGATTTTGTCATGGCCGATGAGCCAGAGGAAGAAGGATACTTTTGGCTAGAGCCTTGAGTACCAAATCCTTTTCCAGAGAGGATCTTGCCTTGAATTTGTTGAAGTGGAGAGAATGGTATATGCTTCCTTGAGAGAGGACATACCCCTAGAACATTGGCCCCATTTGAGTTTATTAGGATCACCACAATTTAGTATAAGGTGTTGTTGGAGGATTGAGGAAAATACTTTCTAGTCTAGGGGGGATTATGATCTGGCCAGTGCACTTGAGACTTCCACAATATCCATTTTGTCATTCTGTCATTATCCTGCCATAAGTCTTTAACACGCTTTGCTCTTAGTTGAGAAGTGAAAATTTGAATTTCCCTGAGGTTCTCCTCTTAAATGAGCTAAGGGTGTTTCATCTAGGCCTCCTCCCAAAAATTTTCGTGATGACCATTCCTAACTTCCCAGAAGCCATGGTCCTCAATTATGACTATATTTTCTTTTGCCAAATTTTATATAGAGGAGCCACCCGATAATTTATGATGATAGGACAAAGGTTCAATATTAACGGTTTGACCATATTGGAAAGACTAGAGGGTATTCCATAGTTCTTGACCACCCCGCAACCATATCCACCATATCTAGGCACTAAGGGCTTTCAATAATATCTTCGAATCTTTCAGACCAAGGCCACCATGAGTCTTAGGTCTGTATAACTTTTCCCAAGCCACCAGGGACCACTTCCTACCAATCTGCACAATTGACTAGAGGAATCTTTGAAATTTGGCAGTAATTTCTCTGTAAATACTTTGAGGGTATGGAAGAGCTGGAATTTGATAGATGGGGAGGGCCTACAGGACTACCTTCAAGAGACTTAATCTTCCAACCGAGTTCAAAACCCTGAAAGACCAATTAGAGAGCTTCCAGTCAATGTGATTCAAAAGATATTTCCAACATGTCACTTTTAGGGAATTGGAGACCAAGGGGATTCCAAGATAAGTGGATTGAAGTGAGCCGATATGGAATCTGAGGGTCCTAGCCAAATGTTGTTGAAACCTAGGATGAGTATTGAAAAATAAAATATCATATTTCCCCCTATTAATGACGGTTCTTGAGGAGGGAACCGAATTTCTTGGCTTCCTTTAAAGCTGGTTTCCTAAACAACATGTTATCATAAAAAGGTTATTGGTACGAAAGAGGGGGATCCTCTGGAGATAACCATAACCCCTGAAGACAGTTGGTCTCAAAGGCTAACTTGATGAGTCTACCCAAACCCTCAGCCACAATAATAAAAAGGAAGGGAGAGAGGGGATCCCCTTGCCTCAAGCCCCTTGATCCCTGAAAAGGTCGTGAGGGAGAGCCATTGACTATGATGGAGTAGAAGGGTGTTTCAATCAATGATTTCATCCAAGATATCCATGAATGAGAGAAACCAAAATCATCAAGAACAGAAAGGAGATAGTTCCAACTTAGATGATCATAAGATTTAGACATGTCAAGTTTAATAACCATACAGAGTTTTGGATGATTTCAGAGAGCGGACTGCTTTGTAGGCCACTATTATTCCATCGAAAATCTATTGGCCTTCCACAAATCTTGTCTGCTAAGGTATGATGATAGATTTCATTAGGGGTTTGAGACGCCAGACTAGAATTCCTAAAATTATCTTATAAATAACATTGCATAAAGAAATTGGTTTGAACCCATTCGGGTCTACCACCCCTCCTTTCTTTGGATTAAGCATGAGGAAGGTGGTGTTGAGTCTCGACCAGATCCTTTGGGATCAATGAGATTCCTCGACCAATTCATGATTTTTTCCCCCAAGGAAGTGCCAACCAACTTTAAAGAACTATGAGGTAAATCCATCATGTCCCTTAGCTTTATTTGGGGGAAGAGCACGGACTACTTTAACTTTTACAAAATAAATCTCCCTCTTGAGAAACTCATTCTAATCCATCGTAACCAGTTTGGGGATAAATTGGCTAACCCTAGATATGGCCTCACTCCTCTCCACACTTGGTTCTGTGAACAAAGTGCGAAATAGGAGATTAATTCCTTTGAAATTTCCTCATGTTGGACAAGTCGTTGCCCTTCTAAGCCATTGAGGAAGAAGATCATGTTGACCTGCTGGTGCTTTAACATTGTTCTATGGAAGAACTTCACATTGCAATCCCCTTCTCTCAGCCACTGGATCCTTTATTTTCTCTACCACATGATTTTCTCCTTCTTTTGTCTTTGCAACAAATCATTGAGGACCCGACTCTCCTATGATGCAAGGGTCTCCGTCTGTCCTTCTATAATAATTCTCTACTGAATAACCCACATTTCGTCCTCCAGCTCCCATTTTTCTTTGTGAATATTGCCAAAATCAGAAAGGTTCCAATCTTTAATCCTTTTCTTGTTCTATTTCAACTTCAGCTGGAAAGTTTCCATATGGCTTTGCCCTGACATCGAGATATTTTTCCACCATTCCTCTAACTTTGATATGAAGTCACATCTTTCTAACCAGAATGCCTCGAATCAGAAAGGCATGTTCCTTGGGGCAATTCTTAGGTTTATTTCCAAATATATGGGTGAGTGATCTGAGCCGAGACAGGGGAAAATAGAGGGTTGAAGATAGAGATCGCACTTTGGGAATATCATCCAAGATGAGGAAGCGATCCAAACACGACACCATCTGGTGCTTTTCTCCTCGACGATTGTTCCAAGTGAAGTTTCTGTTAATGAAGTCTATGTCTTCAAATTTTAGGTCTTGGATAATTTCCTAGAAAGACTGGGAAATGGGATCAAGCCTGCATACTCCTCCTTTCTTTTCTCCCAAGTCCTTGATCATGTTGAAATCTCCTGCAAGAATCTAGCTACCCTCACCCAAAATTTCCCTTAACTTTTGTAAACTACTAAGGAAGCGTGACTTTTCCCTCGGGAGAATTGGGCCATAAACCCCTGTTAACCAAACCTTCACTAAGGATCATATACATTCAAATTGTCCTGAAAGAGAGGTGGGGAAGGAAATCCAAGACCCAAAACAGATTGATTTCGTGTCCTAGATTATCCCTAAGCCTCCTACACTACCTTTAGTGTCCATTGCCATATAATTTGACAAGGGATAGCTTCTTCTCGTGAGTTTTCTTATATTCTCTTGTGTAATATTGATTCCCTGTAATACAATGATATCTAATTTTTCTTGTTGAATCCTATCTCAAAGGTACCTCAACTTACCTTTTGAGTTGAGGCCCCTTATATTCCAAGAGACTATTTTCATTGAGGGGGGGAAGGGGGCCTTGGTAGTACTCTATGAGGATAGTGGCTTGTCCTGAATTGACTAAGATGTTGAAAATTGGCAACAAGAAATTGCTAAAAATGGAAGTGCTAAAAATAACACTACTAAAAATAGCAATTTGGGCATCAGTGCTGGATTGGGCAACAGGGAATGAAAAATGGAAGTACTAAAAATAGAAGTTCTATTTTTAGCAGTGCAGTGTGGATTCCTATTTTTAGTCAGTCCCTGGACTAGAAATAGGAAGTAAATTTTGAATTTGGTCTTACCAGTAGTTTGAATATTAATTAATTAATTCAGTTTGAGTTAATTAGTTAAGGAAAATCAAACTTGAAGTTTTTGTGAGAACATGCAATAATTTCTCCACTGATTGGGGAATGTGTCCTTTATTTGCTCCATTGATTGAGGAATTAAGGATGAGTTCTATATTGAGAGGATCAGTTGAATTAGTTTAACTTAGTCAAGTCCAGTTAGATTAATTTAACAAGTTGTTAAATTAATGAGATTCAGTTTGTGGATGCTTGCATGCATGTGACAACTGGTATTTTCAGATAACTGAGTATTCACTCATGGATAACTGATGCATGGCAGTTTAGACATAGACCTAGTTGAGATCAGATGAGGGACAATGTACTATTAGTTGCTAGGATATTCCTAGTGAATATTCCTTGCATGAGGAAGGAATATTATTCCTTCTAGTACTGTGTAGTTGGACCTGAGGTGACAGTAGGTATGATTTGGCCAATTCACACATGTTATGTAATTGGACCCTAATCAAAACTGCGCAAGGAAATAGGGGCTTGGAGAACTTGTGGAGCCTATATATTCAGGCCTAGAAAGTCCATGAGCTACAACATCAGAGTACAGAGAGAGCAGGATAGATTTTGAGCTGATTCTTTTTGTATTTGGTTGAGGATTTCCACTTGATTGATAATACAGAGATGGGGTTTTAGGCTGGTTCTTTTCTCGGATAAATTCTTCTGTGCTATGTGTGATTGATTCCTTCTTATCAGTTATATGTGTTCATGCTTGATGTTTCTCATGGTTGATTAGCTTCCACAAAGTTTATGGTACATGTAGATCTAATATTATGCTTTAGTACATTGCATATATCAGTTTGATCTGTAGGTGAAATTTCTACATGATATCAGTGAGCTAGCTGATTTGCAGAGAAAATTCTACATGGTATCAGAGCACAGGTGATCAAGGAAGAACAATATACAAGAAGGAAGAAGTTTGTGGTTTCTAAATATAGATATCGAGTTCTTATCACATTTCGGATTTCATCAATGGCGTTCTATGGTTTGAGGCTTGAGTATGCACTGGATGGAAGCTCAAACTATATAGCCTAGAAGGATCGCATGGAGGCACTATTAGAGGATAATGGGGTGAAGGACTTCATTGATCAAGAAGTCCCCAAGCCCTCAAGATCTAATGCCCAAGAGTTGGCGGAATGGAGGAAGTGTGTGGCTAGAGCTAGGAGAATCATCCTGGAGGAAGTTTGAGATCACATAGTCTCGAGCCTCCATGGAAAGGAGACTCCATTTTTGATGTGGAAAACATTGAAAGATATTTATTAGAGCAACAGTGATAAGAGGAAGCTAGCACTGAAGGACAAACTTCAAAAGATCAAGTGTGAAAAGGGCGACACGATCTCTATGTATCTAACTAAGCTCACCACATGCAGGGATGAGTTTGCAAGTGTAGGGGTCATGACAACTGATGATGACATGGTGAGTCTTGCATTCCTCGGACTTCCTAAGAGCTGGCATAGCTACCAGGACTCGGTTAATGGAAGAGAGAAACTGCCAGATTGGGAACGACTATGGTCGGATTTGATGCAGGAGGAGATCAGATGGAGCACCAGAGACAGTTCTGCATCCATGGAGGATGAAGAGAACTATGCCTTAGCAAGTAAGGCGAAAAAGGGGAAGGAGAAGGTATCTCTTCCCAAATCCAGTTCTTCCCATGGTGGGAAGAAGGTTGACAAATCAAAAGTACGATGCTTTCATTGTCATGAGGTGGGCCATTTTGTTACAAATTGTCCACTAAGGAAATCCAAGAAGGGATCCGGGGAAGGATCTCAAGGTGAGGCACTTGCTTCACAGTTCGAGTTGGATTTCACACTCTTCGCATGCATGCTTTCATCCATGGTGGGAAGTGGTTGGTTTCTTGACAGTGGAGCTTCCTTCCACATGACCGATGACAAGAGTTTGTTCAATACTTTGGAGGAGAAATATCTCCATATACTCGTAGCGATGGGTAATGATGAAAAGTATAGTGTCTCAGGTGAAGGCAAGGTTATTTTTTAGAGGGAGCATGGAGCTCGCCTTACCTTAATCGATGTCAAGTATGTACTAGGACATAAGAGAAACTTGGTGTCGATCGCAATGCTAGAAGACAGAGGCTATGATCTAGTCTTTAGTAAGGGAAAGGTTTTCCTTAGACACATCATCACTAGACAAGTGAAGCAGATTGGTTCATGAGTCAAGAACCTGTATGCTCTTGAGGTTCAAGATGCATGCAAAGCCTTGAGTAGCAAGGCAACTGATGGA
>APFE030695978.1:58736-72506 GCA_000404065.3 Pinus taeda | reverse complement strand
AGATTAATTTAACAAGTTGTTAAATTAATGAGATTCAGTTTGTTGATGCTTGCATGCATGTGACAACTGGTATTTTCAGATAACTGAATATTCACTCATGGATAACTGATGCATGGCAGTTTAGACAAAGACCCAATTGAGATGAGGGACAATGTACTATCAGTTGCTAGGATATTCCTAGTGAATATTCCTTGCATGAGGAAGGAATATTATTCCTTCTAGTACAATGTAGTTGGACTTGCGGTGACAGTAGGTGTGATTTGGCCAATTCACACATGTTATGTAATTGGACCCCAATCAAAATTGCGCAAGGAAATAGGTGCTTGGAGGCCCTGTGGAGCCTATATATTTAGGCCTAGAAAGTCCATTAGCTACATCATCAGAGTACAGAGAGAGCAGGATAGCTTTTGAGCTGATTCTTTTTGTATGTTGTTGAGGATTTTCACTTGATTGATAATACAGAGATGGGGTTTTAGGCTGGTGCTTTTCCCGGATAAATTCTTCTATGTTATGTGTGATTGGTTCCTTCTTATCAGTTATATGTGTTCATGCTTGATGTTGCTCATGGTTGATTAGCTTCTGCAAAGTTTATGGTAGATGTAGATCTAGTATTATGCTTTAGTACATTGCATATATCAATTTGATCTGTTGGTGAAATTTCTACATGATATCAGTGAGCTAGCTGATTTGTAGACAAAATTCTATATAAGATATCCTTGGCTTCTCGAATCACTTCGCTAGTTGGTTTTATACCTTTTTTCTCCTTTCGATCCCTGAACTAGACTCCGAACACCGAGAGGATTCCATAGGTGCTTAACATTGTTCCTATTTTTTATAGATCCGGTGAAAATGGTCCAATTTCTCTTGAGGTATATCATCATATCCGACATTTTCCCCATTTCACATAAAAGCTACAAGAATCCTCTCATCGGAATCGAGCTAGTCCATCTTGACTTTGTTCTCTAAGGCCTCTTGAATTTGAGAAATGACCCGTTGGATCTCCTTACTGGTTGAAAGCCCTTTGGGAGATTTCCTTTTGCTTGGTTTTTTACTCTTAGGGTTTTTAGAACTTGCTTCCACTTCCATTTCTTTTTGGGGTTGGATTGTAGTTTCTGGATATTTTATCTTTTTGTTCTCTGTTGGTTCTGCTAGAAATGCGAAGCGATTCCTGGTTTCATGATTTGAAGTTTTCAATGGGGGAGGCAGTGAAGCATGGTTGGAAGGACCCCTGGTACCCAAAGAATGCTGACTCAACACCTCCTGGAATCCATCATGAGGAGGACTTACAGGCTGGGTTAGAGTCTCTTTATGTTGTTGTGGACAATCATGAAACACGTGTCCATATTCGTGGCAAATCACGCATTTGAATGGAACATGCTTGTAATCTAGCGTCTAGGACCAAACTTCATCCTGGTATTCAATTTCCATAGATTCTAGAAAGGGTTGAGAGAAATCCATGTATACACAGATTCTGGTATAGGATGAAAATCTTTGACATTTGGTGATCTTCGAAACTTGCACAAAGTTACCAATAGAATTGCCAATCGATTCTAAGATGTCCATCTCCCAAAAGTCCTCAGGCAATGAGTGTATTCGTACCCAGATAGGTGCTACCAGGAATTGTTCCTTCTCCGGATTATAGCATGGTTCCCAATGTCTCATGAATAGCCCCACACTATTTATAAAGTATGGCCCATTGCCCAGAACCTTCCTCCTGTCTTCCAGATATTCAAAGATCACAGTGAAAATCCTTTTTCTCTTAAGCAAAGATCAACTGGAGCTCTTGGCTACCATTTTATCTGGATCCATCGGAGGATATCCGCCTCCTTAGGCCTAATACCCTTGAATTTGCAAATTATTGCATAATATTTCATGTACTATGAGGGTTGTTCCATATGATGATTGTGGAATCAATACTCGGGGGTTTTTTACGACCTTTGGGAGGCAACGACCCCTCATCCTAGAGTGCCATTGAGCTTCCAACGCCGACAATTCCATTGTTTTTCCTTTCTGGTTCCATGTGCTAGCAGACGAGTTAGAAGCAATATGATGCACACCGGTTACAATATTCTCCCAGGCGCAGTTGTCATGTGCCCAATCAGCGTGCAACCAACTTTGAGGTAACCTAGAGCTTCCATGATCTAGGAAAACACTAATCAGGCAACAAATATTTTAATTAGCCTTAAAACCCTAGAACTCAAAAACCCTAACAGAGCCCTCTATCAATGCATGTGTTTTTTTTTTTCAAAAATCCATTTTAAACACAAATAATTAATTATTAATTAGGTAGATTGTTTTATTTCAGAAAGAGAAAAGGGAAACAATTAACCTCATTAATCGCATTGATTTGTGATTTTGCAGATGTGGAAAAGTCACTTTTATTTTTTGTTGTCAAAAATCCATTTTAAACCTAAATAATTAATTATTATTTACGTAGCAGAAAGAGAAAAGGGGAATAATTAACCTCATTAATCTCATTGATTTGTGATTTTGGAGATGTGGAAAAGTCACTTTTGGATAAGGATTAAGGGATAAGATTCAGGATTTAAATGTCGTTATTCATTTAAATGATGAACTTTTACATGATCGCGTTTTTGTTTTCATTTTTTTTCTGGATTTTGTGACAGTGCGGTTTCGATTCTTCCCTTTAAATACAGTCCACACACCAATTTCAAGTTCCTCACAATTCTCAAGGTAGGCCAGGAGTCAGACCATAGGGAGGTCGGGGGTTGGACTTTCTCTCAGTATACCGCCACCCGACTATGTCAGCCTCTGCACAATTTTGGGTCGGACCTGACTGGTATGGGGTCTGCTTGCTGCATGCTTTCCCATGAGTATTCTTGAATTTAAATTTCTGCATGTTGATAGAGATTTGGTTTTCCATTTTTGAAGTGTAATAGTGTGCATTTATTATTATTGTGTAATTTTTGAGTTATTTTTATAGGAGTTGTTTTTAGTGAGATTTTTTGGATTTTTTGGTACTTGAATTTAGTAGAAAAAATTGAAAGTGAAATCTTGATTTGTGTTATTTAAACCGGTTTTTTAACTGTATATATAGATTCAGCACACTGAAAATCTCTTAGGACACTTTGATTTGTGATTTCAATAAATTACTGTCTAATGGCTAGAGAAATTTAACTGGAAAATCCCCTAGGACAATTTGATTGTGCAGAGATACCGATCAATGTGGTAATTTCAAGAAATTGCTGTCAAATGCTAGAGAAATTTAACTAAAAAAACCTGACACACTAAAAAACAACTCCTTTATTTTATATTTAAAATAAAAATTGTTTTAATAATCAAGTTGATTTATATACAAAATTACAATAAATATTATCTTATAGATTTATTTCAGTGGTGGGGAAAACTTTTATACAACCTAGTCTTCATTTTGGTAAAAGAATAAATCTTCAAAAGTAAAATCCCTGAAAACTTGTTAAATTATAAGTGATTGATATAATTAATTAATTAATTGTGAAAATGATTTCGACAAAATCACATAGTGTGGTTTATCGTTAGGACAAGTTGAAGAACAATTCTGAGCAATCCGTTAAATACGTCATGCAGGGCCTTCAACGGCTATATAAACGGTCAACAATTATTTGTTATTATTTTTTTTTATCTATAGTGTAAACGGTACTGTAAACAACGCATTTATCTGTGGTGTAAATATCATTACATAATAAGATTTAAGTGGAAAGAATCAATCACAATTAAAAACAAAATAAAATTAAAATATTTTAAAAAATAAATTATTTTTAGTTTATAATGTGAAATTTTACATATTATTTATTCAATATTTGATTAACTATATATTAATCCCATAGTCAACGCATTACCGTTATAGCTTTCCAACTACAAGAATAATAATAATGCATATAATATATTAACAATAAAAAGGATTGCAAAGCATGGGTTATGCAGGCGATTTGTGAAAATGGAGCATACCTCAGTTATATTCGTGTGGATATTTTTGCATTTCATCCATATTCCTGGATAATTTTTATAAATATGTGTCTGAAATTTTAGAAGAATATTTTAAATAATTTTTTTTATGGGAGTTTAGGAATGAGAATGAAATGTCTTCCCATGATTGGGAATGGTTCCCAAAATATAATAGTTTTTTGGAGCCTCAACTTAAGAAATTAAGAATGAATTTAGATATAGAAAATTAGAAATTCTAATTCTAATTTTAGTATTAATACATATAAAATTTCAATATTATAATTTAAAGTGAAATATTTGATATTATTACAAACACTTATTAATAGATAATAATAATTTATGGTCGTCTACATACTCGACTTCCATTTACCTTTTTTAGGAAGAAACACATTGTCTTAATCATTAGAGCCACCCAAACTATATTGAATATATATCTATCATGTTTATTCAAAATATTATGATAAAGAAAAAAACTACACGCTAATCTTGTCTGATAGATAAATTCATGGAGCATGTAAATAGTTGGAACCTCCAACAGTCTGGGTGAGTACTCTCTCCATCATTAGGAACAAAATAAGTTTTTGAATAATGATGTGAGGGTGCTCAAAAATATATATAAAGAATGGCTTAAATTAAGTTAAGATCAAAATTAGCAAGAGGGGTCTAGCAGTTTTGGATAGATATTGATCAAGTTCTCTCTTAAGGTAGTCCTTGAGTCACCGGTTAAATTCCTTGCGAGGTGAAATATTAGAATGAAGATGCAGTCCTACCAAGTTTACAAAAAAAAAAATTAGCAATAGAGAGTAATAATAATAATAATAAATTGTCAAAATAATTGCAAATAGTATTACTAAAAGAAAAATTGAAAATGTAATATGAAAAAGGTAAATAGGAAGAAAAGTATATAATACAAAATATTAAATTAATAAAATGGTTAAAATTTTGAACAAGTAAAGGGAAATAAATAAATAAATTGATTTAAATGAAAAAAAATAATAATATTTTTTATCATAAATATTTTTTTATTAAATTATCGTGTAGATATATATATATATATAATCTAATATATTAATATATTATAATAGGGGTAAAGTGAGGAGAATAAATAATAACAATTAAATTTAAAAAAAAAAAAAGGGTTTAAATGAAACCAAAAATAAATTAAAATAGACTAAACAGATGGGGGATATTGACTAAATATTAAAGGAGGGTTAAAAAAAAATTAGGATAAAAAGGAAACAAAATTAAACAGAAAATCAAGGAGAATAATGGAAAGAAAGGAAACAAAAATTATAAACAAAGGGCATTTCAAAGGGGAATAAAGTGAGAAATTTAAAAAGAAGAGAGAAAGGGGTGGGAAGATCTATGAAGGAGGAGGGAAAGTATCACTAGATTAGGGTAAGGAAGTTTTAGGAAAAAAGACACTAGCATAGAGGACAAAAAATAAGATATAGGAGTAAAATGAAAATTTGAAGAAAGACAAAGAGAGAGCTAGCGGAAGGAAAAAAAGAGACACACAATACACACACACACACCATGGTGAATTAGTAAATCATTGGAGTAATCTAGGCGAGGCCTAAGACTAAAACTAATAGTTGTCGCTATAACACCGAGTATATCCAACAACCAATAAACTAGATATACTGGGAATTTATAGCTTAGCAAGAGTACAAACTCCATGAGGGTGGGGGAGCCTACTCCACGAGACCTATCACAATGGGCCAAAGATGTCCCCTTCTAGGATTTGAAACCAAGTGGAGGGGATAACGTCCCATTGTGCCAACCACCAGGTCGTTCCACGAGGAGACATGTGAATGAAAATATATTAAAGAGGGAAAGGATAACTAGAAAGGTATGAAAGAAAAGGATGAAAATTATAGATATTGATTTGAAAGGAGGAAATGAATTAGAGAAGGGAGGAGGATAAGGGGAAGGAGTTAAATAGGGGAAAGCAACAGGATGAAGAGGATGGGGAGAAGGTCAGGGAAAGGAGATGGTTCAAGAAGAGAAACCTAAAAAGAAGTTGATGAATGACAAGTTTCCACAACCAGCTTAACTTGTAACAATCTTCCGTATTAAAAAAATTTGGGCGTTTTTCAATTCTAATAGCTACCCAAATAATATGTGTAGAAATTCCTTGTAGATTCAAATTGCTTATGTAAATTACTAAAACAAAAAACTTGAATCTACTCTACTCATTAGCGGAAAGAAATTAATTAATCACTAAATCACAACATAAACATGAGACCACTACATGTACTCAAAGATATATCTATGGCAAAGCAACTGCTCAAAACCCCTTACTATTTGTATTGCATTAATCAAAGAATATGGATGAATACAATATGCTCTGCTCAACCTTGAGCTCAACCTGAGCAAGTATTTTCTATCCTCTATTTCACAAGTTGCCTCTGGTAAATACTTAACAAATTGCGTTGCCTTCCAAGCTCCTCTTTACTTGTGATGTTTCTCAAGGAATTAGCCCCCTATTAATTAGGGAAATCACCATCTTGAATTAAGAAATCCCTATTGGTCCTTCTCTGACTGCATGCACCACTAGTACAACTCGGAAAATTATACAACTTATAGTACATTTCCCTTGAACTCCAATCTCAACTGGGTAACTTGAATTTCATACATGCATGAGTTAATTATGGCCAATTTATTAGTTAAATGGTTGTACACTGAAGTTGCACCCCACTGTTAGACCTCCTACTAGTTCCTCGAACAGTTGGAACTAGTTTAACTGGCTTTAGCACAGTTTAACTGAATTAAATTATTACAACTCAAATTAAAATTAACCTAGGGTCCTAAAATTTAGGATTCACTCTACATGATTCAAGTTAGGCCCTCTACTCTAATTAATTGATCCAATTAAGTGAAACTAACTTAGTTAACGCATACAAGTTGTCTTGTGATGTGGAATTACAATTTTCTCCTAATTTAATTCAAGGGAAAATTAAATCATGATTTTCTTGTTGTCATTTTCAACACTCCCTCTCAACAATAATGTAATTCACATCTACCCCGATCCAACACCTTTGGAATGTATTTCATGCAACAATTCTCATTGTTGTTGTTGCTACTACAACATCTACAACTGAAAAGCATCCAAAAAAAATAATCATCGCTAAATCAATCTGCAACTGTCTATCGGGAATTGTGTTGCTGCCAACTCTGCTACTGAGCCTCTTGCTCTTCTGTCAACACTTCTCTCCACTCCTCAATATCTGACTAAAATTGATCCTCCTGCTAATAAATATTGTGTGCCCCCGTAGCAAGGTAATGATGCATGAGACAAAAACACTTGAATGGAACCTGCCCAAATTTCTACTACTCTTGGGACTATTGCTTCACATCACCCCACCTCACACCTGGAGGTATGGCTAGATGTACTCTTTACACCCACTTAGCTCAAAATTTCCACTTACTTGGGTTCTCGTCTTGAGTGGATGATTTCACACTATCTCCTCTCTACTTCTCCAATTGTGGCTACTCCACAACTTGTTGAGGCTACTTCCAAGGCTCCATTTTGGGAGGTAAATTATGCTCCCTCTTAACCACCAAGTCTCTAAAGTTTTCCTTGCTCCTAGATTCATTTCATGCATCTTCAACCTCAAGTGCATACATGTTCTTAACTCACACACTAATCTGTTTCACCTTTCATGTGGCAAGGTGTCTAAGGAAAACCCCTCCTTTGCTAAATATCACATCGTAGCCATGGTCTCCCAGTACTACGATGGAAAAAATATTCTTCTTTAGTCCTGGAACAAACATCACATCTGTGAGTCTGAGAGGGGTGCCAGAATCCCTCTGAAAATTTATTGTACCGATCCCAGTCGCACTATACCTCTCGTTTTCTCCAAACTCAATGTTTTGTTGGAGCTCTTTCTCCTCCAAGTCACTGAAGATATCTTTATTCCCCGTCATATGGAACGAGGCATCATTGTCAAGATACCACATACTTCCCATTAATGTGCTTGTCATTCACGGAATGAGAGTAAAATAAAACTCAAATTGTGAAGTTAGAGCTTCACCTGTTGCTGCTACTATAGGCTACTTCTTGCTTGCCTTAGTCTGTGGACATTTCGTGGCATAGTGCTTGAATTCATGATATTGAAATCACTTGATGTTGGAAAAGTCTTTCTTCTGGCCCTCCTCGCCTTGGGACTTATTTCCCTTGACTTTATTTCCTTTTCTGACTAAAGAAAGGTCGTCTTCCTCTTCTTTGAATGAGGTCTCATCTCGGTTGTCCCACCTTATTTCTTTCTGCACTAGATCAGACCATAACCGCTCCCAACTCAATAGTTTGTCTTTACCATTCATGGAATCATCATAACTATTCCAGCTCTTGGGAAGACCCAACAGAGCTAGAGCTACCAAATATTCTTTAGGGACAGTCACACCAACCCCATCAAGTTCATCATGACACTATGTAAACTTGCTCAGGTACTGCGGAATTGTGTCATTCTTTTGCATCGTGAATGGAGTTTCTTTCCTATGGAGATTTGAGACAATATGATCTTGAACTCCCTCCAATATGATACTCCTCACTTTAGCCACATCCTTCTTCCACTAAGCGAGATCCCGGGCATCAACTGTTGGGGGTTTAACTACATCTTCCTTGATGTAATATAGTAGCTCGTTATCATCTAATATTGCCTCCATATGGATTTTCCATGCCACAAAATTTGTCGTTCCTTCCAAAGCATACTCGAGCCCGAGTTAAGTGGAAGTCATTTTCTCAGTCCTGGAGAAAACTTGCAAGGCAGATCTTCTAATTTGAACCTCCTACACAAACTTCAAATTATCTTATCTTCTATTGTGATTCCTGCTCTGATTCCATGTAGAAATTCCTTGTAGATTCAAACTTCTTATGTAATCTATTAAAACAAAAGACTTGAATCTACTATACTCATCAACAGAAAGAAATTAATCGAGTGCGAAATCACAACATAAACATGAGAAAAGATTCAAAACACATACTCAAATATATACTAGGGGAAAGAAACTACTCAAAACCCCTTACTATTTGTATTGCATTAATCAAATAATATGGATGAATACAATATGCTCTGCTCAACCTTGAGCTCTACCTGAACAAGTATTTTCTATCCTCTATTTCACAAGCTACCTTTGGTCAGTAGTTAAGCAATTTTGCTACCTGCCAAGCTCCTATTTCCTTGCGTTATTTCTCAAGGAATTAGCCCCATATTAATTAGGGAAACACCCATCCTGAACTGCACAATCTCTATGGGTCATTCTCTGACTGCATGCACCACCTGTACAACTCAAAAAATCATACAGTTGATACTAAACTTCCCTTGAACTTCAATCTCAACTGGGTAACTCGAATTTCATGGTTGAATGAGTTAATTATGGATGATTTATCAATTAACTGGTTGAACACTGAAGATGCACCCCACTACTAGACCTCCTACTAGTTCCTCCAATAGTTGGAACTAGTTTAACTAACTTTAACTCAGTTTAACTTAATTAAATTATTACAACTCAAATTAAACTTAACCTAGGCTCCTAAATTTTAGGAGCCACTCTACATGACTCAAGCTAGGCCCTCAACTTGAAAATTGAGTCAACTAAGTGAAACTAACTTAGTTAACTCGTACAAGTCATCTTGTGATGTGAAGTTACAATTTTTCTTAATTTAATTCAAAGGGAAATTTAAATCAGGATTTTCTTGTCTTCATTTTCAACAATATGAGACTGGTAACAGGCATCAAGGGCTAATATCATCATATCCCTTTCTTGTATAGCAAGGCTTCTTTGGTTATCATCTTCCCCTCTCACCAGCTTGGGGGCATTTGGTCTTATGTTCTTAGTTCAACAACATTCATTGTATCATGCCTGGCCTTTGCATTCCAGACACATGTATAAGGGACTCTTTATATCATTGTATCATTAATTGGCACATTGATGCCAACACATTATGTATCATGTATTATTTTTCTTAGACCCACATTGTTGGGCACACCATTATTATTTGTATTGAGTTATATCAACCGGTATGGGTATGCCTACCCCACCTCAGTGAGATCATGTACACACCATATGGAGGCTTCTCTTTGACAAGTAGGTCTCTCTCTCTCCACACATGGCTTTTCCCTTTGTTGGAATGACTCTCTCTCTCTCTCTCTCTCTCTCTCTCTCTCTCTCTCTACACCATGTAGTATGGGTTTTACACATCAAAACCCATTTTCACCTTAGGAAATAATTTAGAGAACCATTTTTCTTAAATCATTTTTGTTTAATTAATTTACCCACTTGAAAATATCCCATAAATCCATTTAATTAATTTCATGTTATTTTCATATTTATCCTTTTTGTGAAAATAATTAAATAATTTCTCTCATCCATACAAATAATTAAATCAATCACTATTTATTTATTTCCTTAAAAATTTAACTAATCTTTCTTGAAATAATTATTTATTAATAATTTTTCACTCACTTTGACCATATGAAACAATTAAATAAATCATTACTTATTTATTATTCCTTAATCATTACACTTTTCTCCTATGAAATAGTTATTAAATCATTATTTAGCAATTATTTCTAAATTACATTGACCTCATCTCCTAGAAATAATTCATAAATCATTTTTATTTATTAATTATTTCACGCGTTTTTCTTAATCAACTCAATTAATCATTATTTTTTGAGTTAGTTAAGTAAATAAATATTATGGACCAATTCATTAATATTTTCCTCTCCCAAATATAATAAAATATTCATAATGGTTAGATCTTGATTTATTTTAATAATATTTTATTATTTGATCATATCTAGATCTATCTTAGCATTTTATTATAAATAGAGAGGTTTTTCTTCACCTTACACACATGACCAATATCATCGTCATCATTTTAATCTTTTCACATTCAAACTCTCCACCTTGAATTTTGCCTTTTATCTTCTTTTGCGCACTTCCGACCAGAAAAGACATAAGCAGATATATGAAGCATAGGGACACAAAAGAACCCTTCCACAAAGGAGGACATTAAAGACCCAAGACATTTTATGTTTTCCTCCACAAGCGATATTTTTTTCTTAATAAACACTAATTTCCTTCCATTAGGTTATCTTTTGTAGTTTTTGGCATATATTTTCGGGTTTCATAAGCTTTTTGTAGGTTTTCTCTAATATTTTATGTACATCTGAAGATAATTGTTGAAAATTGTGGAGTTTTCGGAGCTTTTTTTTTCTTTTTTCTTTTTATTGTTAGATAGTTTCATCACCAACCATAAATAGAAAGATTTTGGTACACTTAACCAAAATTTTCCTCAATTAGGATTAATAACTTATTTATAATATGTAAAATTTCTCTATTCTCTAATTTTTTTTGTGCACTGTAGATTTAAACTATTTTATTATTTATTAATTATATTAAAATATAATTTCCTTTTGTAATAAGTAGGATCTTTTTCCTTTTAATATATATATTTTTTAATTTAAAGAAATAATGTTTTTATAAAATAGTAGACTAAAAAAAGTAATAGGTGTTGCAAGGATCATTATCAATCTTGAATGACATTAAAGTATTAATTATGAATGGGAATTGGGATTGTTATAAATAATGATGTAATGGCCTTCGCTATATGGAAAATGATTCAACTTCTTACAAGCACACTCATGGAACATCATGTTCATAGGAGAATCAATAATTATTAGCTAAGTTGAGTTTAAAAAAAATTATTGCTTTTATTCCATTAAAGTTCACATCTATAAATGAATGACAATAATGCTAAAATAATTTTATGTGGCTTCTTTTCAAGTCAAAGGGTATTTATATTCCAATGTTAAAACCATAACCAATAAAGGCACCCTTGAACCTGGATGATGTACATTTATTTTTGAGGTACCTCAATGTAGAGGTTTTAGGTCATCACTTATTTCACAAGTCAAACATTCATACCCAATCCTATCTCACAATGAACCTCATATTTCTCTATGTAAGTTCAATAAACAATTTTAATGTTTTGGTCTATATCCCTTAGTTTTTCCTCTATGTTATGTTAACCCCTAGGGAAGTTTTGTTAGCATTTGATTGTTGCTTTCCCTTTTGCATAGAGGAGCTTTGTTTTTATATATTTTAGGGAAAGGCATCCAATGTCCTATATGGTATGCATGTTTTCCAAATATCATAGATAGTATCCATTCTTTCCAAGTATTATCACTAACGTGCACATTTTTCAAGTGTAGATGGATTGCATATGTGTTCCAAATGCCAAATTACATTTTACAAGTGTCTCTTCAAGTGTTACATTAATACAGCAAATGGCTCAATGAAAATCAAAGAAGTGTAAGTGTCATATTATCCGAAGTATTTCAATGTTATTTATGTGTTCTATTAATATTTAAATGAATTTCTTATTATCCATTAAAAATACAATACATGTCCAACATCATCCTAATCCTTGTGAATTCCTAAACTATGGTTTTTTAGGTTATAATGCACCTAGCCACCTGTTGAGGTGTATTAATGCAACTATAATTCTTGTATCTCATTTTCTTTTATAATTTTCACCTCAATTCATTTCCTATAACACTTTTTATGACACCTAGTTCATACTACGATGCAAGGCTCTCACAAGAATATGATTGCATAAACAACATCATTAAATTATTATCCTCATGTAGTTTATAAAATGACATGGATTATTACAACAAAAAATAGATAAACATGGAAAATAAATAACTGTATTTTTATTAACACTATTTATTTGCAAACCTCAGATGTTCCTCTTATACATAGACCACAATGCTCATATCATCTCAATAGCAGGTCACCCCTGAGTTGGGGCTTCGAATCCAATATTTCTCCATCTTACTAAAGTTAGGTACATAATAATATGATGCATAACCAAGTCAAGGTAACAAACCTAGTAGTCTCCAAAAAATCGGATCACATCCTCCATCACCCCTCGAACCCAAGTAATGCACCCCTTTCTTTGCACCCGTAGTCCCTTGGCTATGCCACTACCTTTATGGCTTCCAGTTGGCTAAGATTGTTCCAAAGCCCTATAGTCTCCAGGATTTCCTACTGCCTCATGGGTCTTCGAGTACCTGTTAGACCTCACAATAAGGAATCAATATACTTTTCCTCGTGTCATAGGGTCATAATGTTTCCCATCCAAGGTGTCCATACACCTTTTCCCATAGTGAGATGATGTAGAATGTGTGTTTCATAACACTAACACCCTCACTTTTATGTGCATGTCATATTTTAAAATCATTTTATGGACTTAAGTTTCAACATGTGCACTTTTAATAATTATTAATCCATACAAATGACACACACCACCCCTCTACCCCCATCCCCCACCTCTTTTTCCATTGTAACACTCCCTCACAAGTCTACCCAAAGTAACCATGCCAACCGGGGTAAACATGAGGAGCAATTATACTACAATCATATTCGACCTCCTATGCCACCTTAAGGAAGTGGAATCAACGAAACATCACATACAATCATCCAACATCATCAACACTGACCCTCAGAAGACGATTCATCCAATCAAACAACCTATCCTTGGGTCCCACTGTTATTCTACAGCTCTTAGGCCATAGTCGCTATCATGCTATGGGAAAAGGAGCGACCAGAAACCCGAAGTCGCTCTCACAGGCCTCCCTGCCAGTGACTATGGACCAAAATTTCTAGTTATGTTCCAACAATCTCAAGATTTAAGCCACTTTTCTAGCCCAGAACTTGTTGTCACTTCCAGAATTCATTAAAACATAATAACAATGTTTATCAAGAAAAAATCGCCCTCGGGACTAGGCCTAAGCATACCCAACCGGGACT